>JAODAL010026713.1:0-56245 GCA_025379985.1 Phyllomedusa bahiana | reverse complement strand
CTGGCATCAAAAGGATTTGTAGCAAACTTTTCCCTAAAGTCAAAAAAATGGAAAATTTTTTTATTATGTAAAAATATAGGGGGTGGGAGAGATGCGCCCCCAAATAACAGCAAAAACATAATGGGAAAGATTTGACACTTAAAGTTTTAAATTGATACTGTCTGTGAGAGCTCAAATTAGCTTTTCACCCATTTTTCCCGGCAGAAAACTAGCACAAACAAAATTGCTTTTACTTTTTCTTTTTCATACTTACTTAGTCACATTTTTGTGACCATTTCCTTTCCCTTCGTTGATTTGAAAGGAAGTCTTTGGGGCCTTTAGCGGGGATTGGGGGGTTTATATTAGGTGTGCGTTTAAAGATGTCTCCTTTGCAAATTGCACATACTTTCCAAATCTCCGTTTTTGGGGGGGGGGTTCCCGGGGGCCTATTTGGGGCCCCCCCCCGGCCCTCCCCCCGGGGTGCGCTATTTTTTTTTTGGGCGCCCCCGGGAACCGCTCCTACAGGGGGGGAAAAAGCGGCCGCAGGGGGCCGCCCCACCTGCCCGGGTCCCCCTGGGGGCGGGGAGGAGGCAGGGGGGACCCATTCCCCCCCCCCCTGTATGCCCGGGCGTCTTTTCCCCGCTGTGCATACAGATAGGGGCGCGGGGGGAAGGGCCCGCGGGGGCCGTTTCCTAACTTCCCCCCCCGCGCCGTTTTGAGGAGTTTGGGGGCCCAGGAGCCGGGTTAAGGGGAGGGGGATTTTATTTTTATTTTTTTTTGCTTTGGGGGGTTCTTACCTGGCAAACCAGGGGAGGGCAACTACCCGGGCAAAAATTTGGGGGTAAAAAGGGAAACAAGGGGGGCACTCCCTTGGCAACAAAGGGGCACTCCTGGCAAAAATGGGGGCACCCCCGGGGCAACAGGGGGGGGCACTACCGGCAACAAAGGGGGCATACCTGGAAACAGGGGGGGCAAAACCTGGCGAACAATGGGGGCACTATGGCTAAAGTTTGGGGCATCCCTTGGCAAAAATTTGGGGGCACTACCTGGCAACAGGGGGGGCCACTCCCTTTTGGCAAAAAAGGGGGGGGGGCCTTTTTTTCCCCCCCCCCCCCCCCCCCCCCCCCCCGGGGGGGGCCCAAAACCAGAGGGGGCACTACCGGGAAAAACGATGGGGGGAAACCCCTTTCAAACAAGGGGGGCACCCCGGGCAAAAAGGGGGGGGGCCACTACCTGGAAAACCAATAGGGGCATACCGGCAAAAGGGGGGGCCCCAACTCCCGGGCAAACAAGGGGGGGCCTATGGCTAAAAGTGGGCATACCTGGCTAAAAGATGGGGCCTACCTGGAAACAAGGGGGGCACTACCATGGCAAAAGGGGGCACAAACCTGGCAACAGAGGGGGCACTACCTGGGCAAACAATGGGGGCACTACCTGGTTAACAATGGGGGCACTCCCGGGCCCTAACAATGGGGGCACCTCCCGGGCTAAAAAAGGGGGGCATCTACTGGCTACAAATTTGGCTCAAACCTGGTTACAGGGGGGGGCATCTATTTGGGCTACAAGGGGGCATTTTTCCCGGCCTGTAAGGGGCACAAACCTGGTTAGGGGGGTTTCACCTGGCTAAAAGGGGCATCTCCCCGGGCTTTTTTTCCAAAAGCCGTTTTGCTTTTAATGGAGGGGGGGTTTTGGGCTTTTTGAAGGGGGCGGGGCTTTCCGGAAAGAGGGGCGGTCCAGGGAAAATTTTTTACCGCGCCGCCGTAGGGGGGCCCCCCCAAAAAAACCCCCACAAAAAATCTCCTTTTTTTTCATTTTCAAAAGTTGGCACTATGTAATTGCACAAACACTCGGCGTTACAGCAGGGGGCAGGCGCCCCCCGTTTCCAAAATCGCTGCGAAAAGATGCCCTGAAATCTAAATCAAAAAGAAACGGGCCCGTGCCCCGTTTCCTCACTGCGTGGGGCCCCCTTCCCGCAAAATCGGGGGACTAGATCGCTTAACATGGCATCCCCAAACCATTTTTTTCAATTCTCCCACTTCTGGCCCCAGTTAGTAAGTGGGGAAAATGCCATATTGGCACACCCTAAGGCGGGGGTTTTCAAACTCTTTTTAACGGGGGCCCATGGGCCTACGGGTACCCTTTAAAGGGCCCGGGCATAATTTTAAAACCCTGGAAAAATGAAACTTCTTTTTAAAGTTAAAAAGATCTATTTAAGGGAAATTATTTCATTTGTACAGTATTCCGTTACAATCACCCCCTTTTGAGGGGTAATCGGAAAAAGGTGAGGCCCGGGGGGGAGGCGGCCGGGATGGTAAAGGCCCAGAGAGGGAGGCGGGCCAGATGGTAAAGGGCCCCAGGGGGGGAGGGGGGGCCAGATGGGGGAGGCCCAGAGAGGGAGGGGGCAACCCCAGAGGTGGGGGCCCAAAAGAGGGGGGGTTTCCAAAGGATGGTGGGGGGCCCAAAGAGGGAGGCGGGTTTCAGATGGGGAGGCCCACAGGGGGAGGCAGGTCGATGGTGGAGGCCCACAGAATGGGGCCCGGGCAGATGGTGGGGGCCCGGAGGGAGGCGGGCCAAGATGTGGAAGCAAAGAGAGGGAGGCGGGGCCAGATGGTGGAGGCCCACAGAGGGGGGCGGCCCAATGGGGGAGGCCCACAGAGGGAGGCAGGCCGGGTTTGGTGAAGGCCCGGGGGGGTGGCAGGCCAAAATGGTGGGGGGCCCGGAGAGGGAGGGGGGCCCAACCCAGATGGTGGGAGGCCCACGGGGGGAGGCAATCCAGTTTGGTGGGGGCCCCACAGAGGGGCAGGTAAAGAGGGTTTGGGGGGCCCACAGAGGGGGCAGGTAAATGGTGGAGGCCCACAAAATGGGAAAGGCCAGTTTGGTGGGGGCCCAGGAGGGAGGCGGGCCCAGATGTGGAAGAAAAGAGGTGGAGGCAGGCCAGTTGGTGGAGGCCCATCGCGGGAGGCAGGCCAGTTTGGTGGACCCCAAACAAAGGGGGGCGGGCCCCAGGGGGTGGAGGCCCACGAGGGAGGCGGGCCCAGATGGTGGAGGCCCCCGGGGTAGCAGGTCAGATGGTGGGGGCCCCGGGGGGGAAGGCGGGCCCCAATGGTGGGGGCCCCGGGGGGGAAAGGCGGGCCCAAAGGGGTGGAGGCCCAGAGAGGGGGGGGCCCCAAAGACCCAAAAGGGTGGGGGCCCAAAGAGAGAGGGGGGGCAACCCCAGATGGTGGAGGCCCACAGAGGGAGGCGGCCAGATGGGGGAAAGGCCCCCAGGGGGGAGGCAGGTCAGATGGGGAAAGGCAAAGGAGGGAGGAAAGGCCAAGGGGGGAGGCCCAGGGGGGGAGGCAGGTCAGAGGGTTTAGGCCCGGGGGGGAGGCGGGCCCAGAGGTGGGGGCCCCAGTGGTAAGGCAGGGCCAGATGGTGGGGGCCCAGAGGGGGAGGGCAGGTCAATGGGGGGGCCCCAAGAGGGAGGGAGACAATCCGGATGGGGGAGGCCCCGAGGGGGGCCCAACCCCAAAATGGTGGAGGCCGAGAGGGAGCGGGCCCAAAAGGGGGTGGGGCCCCAACAGAGCGGGGAAAGGGCCAGATAGGGGAGGCCCAGAGGGGGGGGGCGGGTTTAAAGGGGTGGAGGCCCAGGGGGGGGGGCGGGCCCAATGGTGGGGGCCCCAGGGGGGAGGCAAGCCAGATGGTGGAGGCCCATAGAGGGAGGCGGTCAGATGGTGGGGGCCCAGGAGGGGGGAAAAACCCAGTGGGGGGGGCCCCACAGGGGGAGGCAGGCCAGATTGGGGAAAGGGCCCACAGAGGGGGGGGCAGGCCAGATGGTGGAGGCCCAGAGATTTTTGGGGGGGGGGGGCAGGCCAAAAGGGTGAGGCCCAGGGGGGGCGGCAGGCCAGATGGGGGGCCCCAAGGGGGGGGGCGGGCCCAATTTTGGTGAAGGCCCAGAGAGGGGCACCCCAAGAGGGTAGACCCAAAAGGGGGAGGCAGGCCAGTGGTGGGGGCCCCCAGAGAGGGGGGGCAGGCCAGTTTGGTGGGGGCCCCAGAGGGGGAAAGGCAGGCCGGGAGGGAAAGGGCCCCAGAGGGGAGGAAGGTAGAGGGTGGAGGCCCAGGGGGGGGGGCAGGCCAGGGGGAGGCCCCCAGAGAGGGGGCAGGCCCAGTTGGTGGAGGCTCAGAGGGGGGGGCAGGCCAGTTTGGTGGGGGGCTCAGGAGGGAGGCAGGACAGATGGGGGGAAGCCCGGGGGGGAGGCGGGGGCCAGATGGTGGATCCCCCAGGGGGGGAAAGGAAACCCAGATGGTGGAGGCCCAGGGGGAGGCGGGGCCAAAAGGGTGGGGGCCCCGGGGGGGGAGGCTAAAGAGAGGGGGCAGGCCAGTTGGGAGGCCCGGGGGGGAGGCAGCCCAGATGGTGGGGGGCCCAGGGAGGGGGGCGGGCCCAGATGGTGGGGGCCCAGGGGGGGGGCGGGCCGGGACGGTGGAGGTCGGGAAAAGGGGGGAGGCCAAATTTTTGGAAAGGGCCCAAAGGGGGGGGCAAAGCCAGATGGTGGTCCCCCAGGGGGGAGGCCGGGCCCCTAGGGTTGGCGGCTCAGAGAGGGGGGCCCAGGCCAATGGGGGAGGCCCGGGGGGGGAGGCGGGTCGAGGTGGGGCCCCAGAGAGGGACAGGCCAAAATGTGGGGCCCTCGGGGAGGGGGGCCCAGGCCAAATGGTGGAGCTCAGGGGAGGGAGGCGGGCCCAGATGGTGGGGGCCCCAGGGGGGAGGGAAACCAGATGTGTGAACCCCCCCGGGGGGAGGCAGGCCAGATGGTGGGGGCCCAAAAGGGGGGGGCGGGCCAGATGGTGGGGGCCCCAGGGGGGGGGCCCATCCGGGGGTGGAGGTTTCAGAGGGGGAGGCGGGGGCCAGATGGTGGGGCCCCCCCAGGGGGAGGCGGGCCAAATGGTGGAGGCCCAGGGGGGGGCCCGGCCAGATGGTGGAGGCCCAGGGGGGAGGCAGGCCAGATGGTGGGGGGCTCAGAGGGGGGAGGAAAGGCCAGTGGTGGACCCCGGGAGTAGGGAGGCGGGGCCAGAGGGTGGAGGCCCAGAGAGGGGGGGGAGGCCAGAGGGTGAAGGCCCAAAAGGGGGAGGCGGGCCCGGGGATGGTAAAGGGCCCCCAGAGACGGAGGGGGGCCAATGGGGGGAGGCCCGGGGAGAGGGAGGGCAGGCCAATGGTGGAGGCCCAAGAGGGAGGGGCCAGATGGTAAAAGGCCCCCCAGGGGGGGGGCAGGTCGGGGATGGGGGAAAGGCCCGGGGGGGGAGGCGGGCCCCAGATGGTGGGGGCCCCAAGGGGAGGCGGGCCCAAATTTTGGTGGGGGGCTCAGAGAGGGGGGGCAGGCCAAAATGGGAGGCCCCAGAGGGGGGACAGGACAGAGGGTGGAGGCCCGGGGGGGAGGCGGGGCCAAGGGTGGGGGCCCAGGGGGAGGTTTCAGAGGGGGAAAGGCGGGCCCAAAGATGGTAGAGGCCCGGGGGGGGAGGCCCCCCCAGTTTGGTGGGGGCACAGGGAGGAGGCAGGCCAATAGTGGAGGCCCAGGGGGGAGGCAGGCCAAAACTTTGGGCTCAGAGGGGGAGGGGGGGCCAGAGGGTGGAGGCCCGGGGGGAAAAACCCCGGGCCCCAGACTGTGGGGGCTCAGAGAGGGAGGGGGGCCAAAATGGTGGAGGCCCGGGGGGGCCCCCGGGCCAGATGGTGGCGGCTCAGGAGGGGGGCGGCCAGATGGTGGGAGGACCCAGGGGGGAGGAAGTCAAAAATGGGGGAAGGCCCAGGAGGGAGGCAGGCCAGATGGTGGAGGCTCAGAAGAGGCAGGCCAGATGGTGGGGGGTCAGAGAGGGGAAAGGAAGATGGGGGAGGCCCAGGGGGGGGGGGCCCAAAAGGTTGGGGGAGGCCCGGGGGGAGGCAGGCCAGAGGTGGGGCCCCAGGGGGGGGGGCGGGCCAGATGGTGGGGGCCCCCAGGGGGGAGGCGGCCATATGGGGGGGGCTCAGGGGAGGGGGGGCACCCCGGGATGGTGGAGGCCCCCAGGGGGGGGAAAGGGCCAGATGGTGGCCCCAGGGGGGGAGGCAGGTTGGGAGGGGGGAGGCCCAGGGAGGAGGAGGCACCAGAGGGGTGGGGGCAGGTCAGATGGTGGGGGCCCCAGGGAGGAGGGGGCGGGCCCAGAGGGTGGGGGGCCCGGGGGGGAGGCAGGCCAGATGGGGGGAGGCCCAGGGGGGGGCCGGGGGCCAGTTTGGTGGACCCCCAGGGGGGAGGCGGGCCAATGGGGGAGGTCAGGGGAGGGGGGCGGCCCAGAGGGTGGGGCTCAGAGGGGGAGGCGGGCCCAAGATGGTGGGGGGTCCAGAGGGGGGGCAGGCCAGATGGGGGAAAAGGCCCCAGAGGGGGGAGGCGGGCCCGGGAGGGTGGGGGCCCCAAAGGGGGGGAAGGCGGGCCCAGATGGTGGGGGCCCCAGGGGGGGAGGCGGGCCCGGGAGGGTGGGGGCCCTGGGGGGGGCCCGGGCCAAAATGGTGGAGGCTCAGGAGGAGGCAGGCCAAAAGGTGGAAGCCCTGGGGGGGAGGCAGCCCAGATGGTGGAGGCACAGGGGGAGGCGGTCAGATGGTGGAGGGCCGGGGGGGGAGGCGGGCCAGATGGTGGGGGTTTCAGACAGGGAGGCGGGCCAGAGGGTGGGGGCCCCCAGGGGGAGGCCGGGCCCAAAGGGTTAAAGGCCCAGGGGGGGCGGGCCCCAGATGGTGGGGGCCCCGGGGGGGGGGAGGCCAAGGGGTTGGAGGCTAAGAGAGGGGGGCGGGGCCCAGATGGGGAGGCCCAGGGGGGGCGGGAGATGGGGGAGGCCCATGGGGGAGGCGGGCCCAAATTGGGGGAGGCTCGATAGGGAGGGAGGCCAAAATGGTGGAGGCCCAGGGGGGGGGGCACGCGAGAGGGTGGCGGCCCCGGGGGGAAAGGCGGGCCCAAGATGGTGGAGGCCCGGGGGGAAGGGCTCAGAGAGGGGGGGCAGGCCAATGGTAGAGGCCCGGGGGGGGGGCCACCCCCAAAAGGTGGAGGCCCAGGGAGGAGGCGGGGATGGGGGTCCCCCAAGGGGGAGGCGGCCAAAATGGTGGAGGCTAAAAGAGGGAGGCGGGCCCAGATGGTGGAGGCCCAGGGGGGAGGCAGGCCAGATGGTGGAGGCTCAGAGAGGAGGCAGGCCCAGAAGGTGGAGGCGCGGGAGGGGGAGGCAGGCCAGAGGGGAAAAGGGCCCCCAGGGGGGGGGCCCGGTCAGATGGGGAGGCCCAGGGGGGAGGCAGGCCAGATGGTGGGGCCCAGACAGGGAGGCAGGCCAGATGGTGGAGGCCCTCAGAGGGGGGAGGCGGGCCCAGAGGGTGGGGGTTCAGAGAGGGAGGCAGGAAAGATGGTGGGGGCCCCGGGGGGGGGCAGGCCAGATGGTGGAGGCCAGAGGGGGAGGCGGGCCCAGAGGGTGGGGGGCCCCCAGAGGGGAAAGGCGGGCCCCTATGGTGGAGGCCCGGGGGGGGAGGGGGCCCAGATGGTGGGGTCAGAAAGGGAGGCACCCGGGATGGGGGAAAGGCCCCGGGGGGAAGGCAGCCCGGGATGGTGGAGGCCCAAGGGGGGGGGCCCAGGCCAGATGGTGGAGGCCCCCGGGGGGGAGGCGGGGCCAGACGGTGGAGGCTCAGATAGGGAGGGAGGCCAGATGGTGGAGGCCCAGGGGGGAGGCAGGCCCAAGAGGGTTGGGGGCCCCCAGGGGGAGGCAGGCCAGAGGGTGGGGCTAAGAAGGGAGGGGGCCCAGTTTGGGGGGGCCCCAGGGGGGAGGCAACCCGATGGTGGGGGGCCCCCGGGGGGGCGGGCCCAAGAGGGGTGGGGGCCCCGGGGGGGGGGCGGGTTCAATGGTGGGGCCCAGAAAAGGGAGGCGGGTTCAGATGGTGGGGGCCCAGAGGGGGAAGGAAAGGCCAGATGGTGGAGGCTCAGAGAGGGGGGCGGGGCCAAAAATGGTGGAGGCTCAGAGGGGGGGGCGGGCCCAGATGGGGGGTAGGCCCGGGGGGGAGGCGGGGCCAGATGGGGAGGCCCAGAAGGGAGTCAGGCCCAATGGTGGGCTCAAAAGGGGGAGGCGGGCCCAGATGGGTTGGAGGCTCAGAGAGGGAGGCGGCCCAAAATTGGGGGGAAGGCTCAGAGAGGGGGGGCAGGACAATGGTGGAGGCCCAGGGGGGGGGGGCCGGCCAGATGGTGGAGGCCCATGGTGGGGGGGGCAGGTCAGAGGGTGGGGGCCCAGGCCCAGGGGGGGGAGGCCCAGGGAGGAGGAGGCACCCAAGATGGTGGGAGGCCCGGGGGGGAGCGGGCCCAGAGGGTGGAGGCCCGGGGGGGACCCGGCCAGATGGGGGAAGGCCCAGGGGGGGGGGGCGGGCCCAGTTTGCTGGGGGCCCCCAGAGGGGGGGGCGGGCCCAGATGCGGGAGGCCCCGGGGGGGGAGGCGGCCAAATATGGAGGCCCAGAGGGGGAGGCGGGCCAGATAGGGGAGGCCCAGAGGGGGGGGAAAGGCCAGATATGGGGCCCCAAGAGGGGGGGCACCCAGATGGTGGGGGGCCCAGGGGGGGAGGCGGGCCAGATGGGGGGGGAGGCTTAGAGAGGGGGCGGCCCAGAAGGGGGAAAGCCCAGGGGGGGGGCCAGCCCAGAGGGTTTGGAGGCCCAGGGGGGAAAGGGGGCCCAGTGGGGGAAAGGCCCCAGGGGGAGGGGGCCCAATGGTGGAGGCCAGAAGGGGGGCGGGGCCAGATGGTGGGGGCCCCGGGGGGGGAGGCAGGCCCAGTTGGGGGAGGCCCGGGGGGGAGGCGGCCAGATGGTGGGGGCCCAGGGGGGAGGCTGGCCAGATGGTGGGGTCAGAGAGGGGGCAGGCCGATGGGGAGGCTCGGGGAGAGGAGGCAGGGGGGGATGGGGGAAAGGCCCCAGGGGGGAGGGGCCCAAAGATGGTGGGGCTCAGAGGGGGGGCAGGCCAGAGGGGGAAGGCCCAGAGGGGAGGGAGGCCAGATGGGGGGAGGCCCAGAGGGGGGGCAGGCCAAGGGTGGGGAGGCCCAGGGGGAGGCAGGGGGGGGGTGGGGCCCCGGGGGGGAGGCAGGCCAGAGGGTGGAGGCTAGGGGTGGGGGCAGGCCAGATGGTGGAGGCCCGGGGGGGGGCAGGCCAGATGTTGGGGGCCCCAGGGGGGGGGCGGGCCAGATGGGGGTGGGGGCCCCCAGCGGGGAGGAAGGCCAGATGGTGGAGGCAGGCCGGGATGGTGGGGGGCCAGAGAGGGGGGCAGGCCAGATGGTGTAGACCCAGGGTGGAGGCGGGCCAGAGGGTGGAGGCTAAAGAGGGGGCAGGCCCCCGATGGGGGAAATGCTCAGGGGAGGGGGGGAAGGCCAAGATGGGGGAGGCTCGAGAGGGAGGAAAGCCAGATGGGGAGGCCCAGGGAGGGGAACAAGTCGATGGTGGGGGCCCAGGGAGGAGGAGGCAGGCCAGAGGTGGGGGCCCCCATGGGGAAGGAAAGGCCCAATGGTGAAGGCCCGGGGGGGAGGCAGGCCAGATGGTTGAGGCCCGGGGGGGCGGGCCCAGATGTGGGGGCCCCGGGGGAAAGGCAGGCCAGATGGTGGGGGCCCCCCGGGGGAGGGAGGGGGGCCCCAAGGGTTTGGGGGGCCAAAAAGGGGGGCAGGCCATATTTGGGAGGCCCAGAGGGGGGGCAGGCCGGGATTGGAGGCCCAGGGGGGGAAAAAGGCCCCCAGAGGGTGGGGGCCCCAAGGGGAGGCAGGCCAGATGGGGGGAGGCCCAAGAGGGGATAGGGGAATTGAGGGTGGAGGCCCAGGGGGGGGGAGGCAGGCTTTTAGAAAACCCCTGGGGGTGGGGGCAAAGAGGACTAGCGGGAAAAGGCCCCATTTGGTGAAGCCACTTACCAGCCTCAGGAAGGGTTTTCCCCCGCAGGACCCAGGAAATCTTCTCACCAGACGGGAACCCTCCTCTGCTTAGACCCTGCCGGGCCCTGCGGGGGGCGGGGCCCAAGCACTGAGTTTCCCCGGAGCCGGGGCAGTTGTTCTTTTTCTACTGTGAAACCGGAAAGCTGCCCCCCCCGCCTCCTGAGCTACTGAGCTGTGCGCCTGTCCTCCCCCTCACTGAGAAAATTTCACCCGCGGGCGGAGCACAGCTAGAAAACAAGTCCCGGGCCGGATAACACAAGGAAACAGGCCGGAAATTGGGCCCCGGGCGGGCCTTGTTTTTGACACCTGTCCCCCAAAAGCATTGTATATACAAATCATTAGGCTGTTAAATTATAAACCCCCCTTTTTTTTGGGTGAAGCGCCCTAGGGGCTAAAAAGTTAAATATAAAAAAAAAAAAAATTTTAAAAAAAAACCCTCCTTTTCCCATTTTAAAATATATTAAAAAAAATTTATAATAAAGTTACACATACAGTCATATAAAAAATTTTTGGGGGCACCCCTTTTTAATTTTAATCTTTTTTAGTTCAAAAATATTTGGGGGTGTTTCCCAACAGCCTTTTTCATTTTTGATATATCAAAATAATGATGGCACAGTAATTTTTCCCCGGATTGAAAGGAGGTTTATTGTACTAAACAAAAAGGTGCAATTTTAAATTATTGTTTTAAAATCAAATTAAAAGGCTGTTGCAAACAAAAAAAAATTTTTTAAGAACAAAAAAATTTATTTAGTTTAATAGGGGGTGCCCAAACTTTTTCATAGGACGGGAATTTTTTTTGCTCTGTAAAAAAAAAGCCCCGATCTATTGAAATTAACATTTTTTTCCCGTACGCTCACTCCATCCATAGGTGTAAGTAAAAAAAAGTTTTTAGTCGCAAAAAATGGTGCCGCGGGAAAATTTTTCAAAATTAGAGAATTTTTTGGAAATTTTTTTTACGGAAACCAAAACATAATGAATAACTGTACATTTTTGGGGTTTTGGGGCGAACGCGTAAAAACCTGAAAAATTACAATAATAAAATCTTTTTTCCTGAATATTGAATGAAAAAAAACAAAACCCCTGCAAAGGCATGGAGAAAAGTATTTTTTTTTTCCCCCATTTTCCCCTACTTAAAATTTTTTTTTGGGGTTTTCCCAATATATTTTTTGGGAAAATTTGAAAAAGGTCAAAAAAAAAGGGTACATCTTATCCCGCAAAAAAAACCCCCTCATATGTCTATGTAGTTTGGAAAAAAAAAAAGGTTATGGCTCTAGGGGAAAGGGGAGGAGGGGAAAAAAGGGGGTTTTGATTAAAAAAAGGCTCCGTCCCAAAAAAGGGGTTTTAAAAAAACATTTTTGGGGAAAGAACCAGGAACCAAACATGCCTTAGGGTTGGGTTCCCCAGGGTGTACTGTGGTGTGTACCCGTATGCACACCGTAAAATTTTGGCTTTTTGCAGCGCGGGGGGGAGGAGGGGGTTAATGCCTTAAATTCACTATGAGAACTATGAAAAAAAACCCTACTGATTGGGACACAGCCCAAATACGCGGCGAAATGCGGCTGAAATTACGCTGGTTGAACAAACCCCTTTGGGACACCAAGGGTTACATGTTTTTTTTCGGCGAGCATTTTGCCGTTTTATTGCGCTTTTTAAAGTGGCGAAATTTGCGCTGCAATTTCGGTAATTCCATAGGCCCCTCATGGTTTTACACTTCATCCCCCCCGCGACAATCGATTTTTTATACGTGCGGGGGGGGAATTGAAAATGTTTAATTTTTTTGCGGGGATTACGTGCCCACCCCCCCGGGGTTTTTGGGGCGGTTTTCTTGCAGAAAAAATTAACCCTCCCCCCCCCCCCCCCCCCCCCCCCGCATTATTTTCTGTGCAAATTTTGGGAAAAAAAAAAAAAAGGGAAACCCAAAAAAGCAAATGGGGTGAAACACCCTAAGGGGAGTTTACCTGGCGTTTTTTAAAAATTTTTTGGATCCCCCTTTATGACTGAAAATCAACCCCGAAATTTTTCGTGTGCTTTTTTCATTTTAAAGCTTGTTAAAAAAACGCATTGTCGTTCCCCCAAAAGATAAATGTTTTGCATGGCCCTTTTGGATGCTTAAAAAAGGATCCCCCCCCCCCCCCCCCAAACCCCCCCCCCCCCCCCCCCCCCCCCCCCCGCCGCCCCCCCCCCCCCCCCACCCCCCCCCACCCCCCCAGCCCCCCCCCCGCCCCCCCCCCCCCCCCCCCCCAACCCCCGCCCCCACCCGCCCCCCCCCCCCCCCCCCCCACCCCCCCCCCCCCCCCCCCCCCCACCCCCCCCCCCCCCGACCCCCCCCCACCCCCCCCCAAAACCCCCCCCCCCCCCCCCCCCCCCTTTTCCCCCCCCCCCCCCCTTTTGGCTTTTTGGGTTTTTAAAAAAAAAAAAAAACCCAAAAGGGGGTTAAAAATTTTTTTTTTTTTTTTTGGTTTTTTTTTTAAAAAAAATTTTTTTCTTTTTTTTTTAATTTTTAAAAAAAAACCCTTTCCCAAAAAAGGGTTTTTTGGAAAAAAAAAAAAAGGCCTTGAAATTTTTCCAAAACCCCAAAAAAAATTTTAAAAGGGGGGGGGTTTTTTTTTTAAAGAGAAAAATGCATCCAAACACACCACACTTTGAGTACAGATTTGGATATGTTTTACGCAGTTTTTTTTGCTTGAAAAACATATTGAAAAACGCTGTATGAACATACTGTAACAATCATTAACAACTGGATCAATAACAGCTGTTTACACTACATGGCAACAATGATAATAAAAGAAACTTAAAATTAACAATGTTTCAACATATTTAATCCCTTTTTTTATCAATAAAAAGTAAGGGTAACATTTTTGGGCCCAATTTTATTTCCAAAAAGGCCCTGAGTTTTTTTTTTTTTTTCTTTTTTTTCATTTATTTAAAAATTGATTACACAAATACTCCCTGTTTATTGTGGATTAAAAGGGGTGCAAAACCAGCTGCGATTACTGTTAAAACCCCAACCACTGGTAATTCAGCATCCTTTTTGTGGACAGTTTTGCCCCCCCAATGGGACAATTTTAACAAAGTGGTGGAATAATTTTACCACAATATACTCCCTTGCTCGTAAATTATAATACACTAGGGACTGCTATTTCCAATTTTTAGCTTTTATATGTAGAGTGAGACATAATGAGATAAGAATTCATACTGCTATAATACATCAGAACCATAGAATTAAAGGGAACCTGTCACATAAGTTATGCCCCCCTTGCTGAGGACAGCACAAGCCAGTGACAGACATGCTGTTTCCAGCGCTGTCTCTTATTCCGTAAGATGCTGTCGTTTCAGAGCATTTAATGCTCAAATCTGGCAGTTTGCAGACTGTTCTGCCAGAGATGGGTTCAGCTTATTCATGAGCAGGTGTAAGCCCGCTCACCCATGGATCACCCTGCCCACTCACAGCTAATTCAACCTTTTACTGTGAATAGTGAGAATCTTACTTAATAATAATAATAATAATCTTTATTTATATAGCGCCAACATATTCCGCAGCACTTTACAAATTCAAGGGTAAACGTACAGACATTACACATTAAAAGAACTTACAGATGAGACACAAGGTGTGAGGGCCCTGCTCGTTTAGAGCTTACAATTATTAGGGTGTATGGGTGAAAAACGGTAAGAAGTGCCAGTTTACAATGGTCCAGCCTTGTTTCATAAATAGGGGTGGTTTACATGAAAAACGGAAAGAACCTGCCACCCTGGGCAGTACATCTATTACAGATAAGTTTCCTGTGAGTGCCCTAGGGTAGGGAGTGACAAATGTGTGTGATAGCAGTTAGGGTTTTTGGTAGGCCAGAACTGAGAAGATGTTTTCTCAGGGCCCTCTTAAAACTGTGAGGGTTTGTGAGTGTGCCTGATCGCCCGCGGTAGCCCTATTCCAGAGAATTGGGGGCCGCACCTTTTGAAGTCTTGGAGACGGGCCAAAGGGAGGTTCAGATGATTGATAAGTGTAACCCGATATCAGCTGCAGAGCAGAGAGAGCGGGTAGGGTGGTAGACAGGAGAGGGAGGAGATGTGGGGGGGGCAGCTTGTGGAGAGCTTTATGAGTGAGAAGCTGAGTTTATACTGTACCCTGTATGAAGGGGCAACCAGTGCAGTGACTAAACCAGGGTGAAGCATCAGTATAGCGGCTGGAGGAAAATGAGCCTGGTTACTGCATTCAGGACAGATTGAAGAGGGGAGTTTTGCAGGAGGCAGACCGATAAGCAAGGTTACAGTAGTCAAGACGAGAAAGAATTAGAGCAGTAATGAGGTTCTAGTTGTTTTCACGGTGAAATGGGGGGGATTCGGAGATGTTCTTGGGTGCAGGTGAAGGGGGGGGAAAGGGATTGGATAAGGGGTGAAGGCAGTCAGATTTAGTATAACCCCCCGAAGCGGGGGTGCTTAGGAGAGATGGGGGACCACCGCAGAAATAGCAGAGTGGGGTTGGTTAGTAGATGGCGGAAAGACAAGTATTTACAGAATAAGGGACACAGTGCTGGAAATAACATGTCTGTCACTAACTAATGTTGTCCTAAGCAAGGGTGGCATAGCCTATGTGACAGATTCCATTTAAAGGAATAGTCCATCTTTTGCAAAATCCACACTAAATGTCATGTAAAATTGTTTCAACAAGTCTGCTTATTGCCATTAGTTTGTCTTCTGAAAACCACCAAGATCAGCCACAAGATGAAGCTGCAACTAGCCACACATTTCCCCTAGAGTGGCCAATATGGAGACAATGCAGCATTACATAGTGCCCACTAAAGTAAAAGAAGGACTATAGAGGCTTATAAAGTGGGTCCCGAGCAAGTGACATCTCTCTATGGTCCTGGGGTTTAATGGAGATTGAAAAAAATTTTGTCATGAGACAATCTATTAGGGGGTGTTTATTAGGTTTTGTGGCCCCCGATCATTTAATTCTACCCAAAAAATGGTAATTTGGAAGATTCTGTACAATGTCTTTCTTAAGCCACCTCTTAATCTATATACATAATGGGTGACATGTATGAACCCTGGCGCTGACAGGCCAGTTGTACATAGGTTTAAGGCAGTGTACAATGCACCAGAATGTATGAACCTGTTCTTCTGGATTTCCCACCTGGTGGGCAGCCCCCTTTAAAACTTGGTCGGTGTTCTAACTGTTCGGCCTAGTTTGGTCCATTTTATAAATGTGTCTAATCCTATGAATGTGGTGCAACACGCCCCCAGAACGCCTCCAAATTTTTGGCGCCTTAAAAAGTGTCTTTGGTGGCAAAGGTTTTGCCGGGTTTGGGGGGTTGGAGTTGAAGTCAAGATTCGGTCCCCATTTTGCGGTCGGAGTCATTATAAAATGGATCGACTTGATTCCAAAATTTAATATTTTGGCCCACAATTGTTATGCAGTGTCAAGAATAGAGGGAAAATTGGGTCTTGCCCGGTATGTCCCATATCTTCAGCCTCATCAGATGGGGGTTTTAAATTTTAAAAAGCATTTGGATGAATGGGCAGGAAAGCATTCCCGCGGGGAAAAGATTCCGTACCATACGAAAAAGATTGACCAGATTTCAGCAAAATTTTCACTTGTTTTAAGGGAAAGTAGAAGAGTTAAACCCATTCATCAGAATGACCGTGTTGGGTGCCCCCTTTATACCTAATTGTTGCCCCTGGGGTCACTGCTTTGTCCCCAAACCCAAGTTAGTGTAAAGAGGTTTTTAGCTTGGAAATAATGAGACCCAATTTGAGGTGCCCTCAAAGGGGATCTGAGGAGGCGATACTATTTCTCAGAACAAATTCATAGATTTAAAAAATGTTATTCAGGACTTTTTGTTGAAAACTGTTTTTTTCCTTTTATTGCAGCTTTTTTCAGTTTAAATTTTTTAAAGCTTTTTGTGTTTTAATTTGTAGCAATAAGTATTTTTACACGGGACAAGAAAAAGGGGGTAACTGTTTTAACTTTTGACTTTCAGGTCCAATCTCACCATCTAAAAACAGCTTTAAACATGAGACTTCCATGTTTTAAGACAATCTCTTGGCTCCATAATAACTTTGACCTAAACTCTTTAGCATATGCTTAGTTCTGCAGATTCTTATCAGTAAAGCATTGTTTTCTGTTTGTCCTGGTGGGTGACAAACCTTTTTCCCTTTTTTATGCTCAAATTACAACTGTTCTAATATTCCTAATAAAATAGTGTGTTTTAGGCTGTTCCCAAATGAAAGGTACGGTTCAGCAGCATGAAGAAGATTTCCCAAGAAAAGAGAAACAGCATCATCCAGCTCATCAATAGAGTCTCTTGGCCAAGAAAAGGGCCAAACTGTATCATGTGAGGCCACGACACATGGAAGAATATGAAAAGAAGTCCATCCCTCCATTTAAAAAACCAAAAGTGGAAGTCAGGCAAAGTCAGCGTTGGCTCATAATGGTCTGTCAGTTCTAATGTGACAGACACAGCAGTGGCTCATAGGCTTCGTAAGAGTGAGATCACAGACGTCCATGCAAGCACCATGCAACATGCATTACACATATCTGGCATGATGGCCCGAAAAAAGATGAAAAAGCCTTGGCTTCAATCTCATCATAAGGAGTGTTGGCAAAGAGTTTGAGAAAAAGTACGAAAAATGGAAGATTGGAAACTGGTGATTTGGAGCAATGAGATGAAAGTCAATAGACCAGGCTCCGGTGGGTGCAAATGGGTTTGGAAAAATCAAGGTAAAAGCGAGCTAACGGATGGGGAAGCTGGACGAACTGTCAGGTTCGGTGGAAGAAGCCTGATGATATAGGGTTGTTTTACAGCCAAAGATGATGGATACTTAACCGGGTTAATGTTGTCTCAATGCGGCTATATGGAGTTCCCCAAAATGCATACATTCATCACTCGAGTACTATGGGTATGAAAAAGGATGACATAATGTTCCCGAGGAAAAGACCCGAAATATATACAAGGTTGGAGAGGGGGTGGTTTTTTCCCAAAGAAATGAAGTATAGTTGTGGATCGCCTCCACGTCCCAGACCTCAACCCAATTTACACTGGGGTAGAGTTAAAAAAAAAAAGATGTATTGTATGCACCAACATTGAGAACATGGGAAGAAACCTGGGATTATTTTGGTCAAGGGGGCCCAAAAAAGGGGAAGGATTCAGGTAGTGGAAACCAAAGGGGGATTCCCCAAAAACAAAAAATAATAAAAATTAACATTTTGATTTTTAGGAGCAAAAAAAGTAAAATTTCAATTACATGACAAAATCTGTTAAACTAAAATTTTGAAAAAAGTGGCAAGTAAATTTTTGTATGAGAAGGTAAGATGATTGTCTAGAAAATTTGTAGTCTCATTTCAAAAGCTGTAGGGTGGTAAGTATGGGGCCCTTAAAAATCAAAAGTTCAAAACATGTTACATTTTGTGTCACGTATGTCCTACCTGAATAATTGATTATTGCTATAGTGATAAAAGCCTGATGTTTCATTTTCTACAGTAAAGTTATCACTTAAACTGCCCCACGATGAGGGAGTGGGAGTCGGAGTCGGGTTGGAGTCAGAGTCGGGAGTTGGAGTCAGAGTCATGGAAATTGAGGAGTCAGAGCTTGGTTTACCGTCTTCACAGCCCTGCTTATTGCGCCAAAGTTTGGAGTGTATCTGTACATTCTTTTTGGCTCAAAGTACACCAGAATACTGGTGCAGCTCTGTTCATGCATGTTGCCCATAGTGTAGAATATTTCCTCCCTTCATGGAATGTTAGGAGGCAATTCAAGCAAGCCTGTGTAAAATATAGAGGTGATAGAGATGTAGTAAAATGTACTCAAACACTGAAAGAAGAGGAATGAACATATAGGGCCACATGTAAGAAAACTGTCTAGGTCTAAAACTTACTTTGTTGTCCACTGTAACCAATCACAGCGCCCCTTTCATTTTTCCAGGCACTTATGAAAGGGAAAGGGGGAACCCGGAATAGGGTTTACAGTTTTTATAAATGTGGCCCATAAATGCAAATACAGGTGGGCGACTTATGAACGGGGTGCACAGTTTTTTCCGGTTTTGAGCAAAAAAAAATGTTGAACGGTGGCTCCAAACTTTGGGTTTAAAAAAGTACCCTTTTTAATGCATCAAAGATTTGGGGGCTTCTGAGGGGGGTGTCGCACCACATTGTAGGATTAACACATTTATGAAATTGGGGGCGCCAAACCCAAAGGGGCAGAACAGTTAGAACAGCCAGACCAGGTTAAAGGGGGGCTGAGCCCGAGTTGTTGTAGTGGGAAAAAGACTACGCCCCGTAGTATGAACTGCAGAAGAACAGGTTCTAATTTGGGCAGTTTCATTGCTTTAAAGTAATTTAGAACTGGCCTGTCAGCGCCAACGTTCTCACATGTCGCCCTATGTTCTCAGTGATATCCAGTGGTATTTTCTTTTTTATTTAAACATCCTTTAAATACATTTGAAGAACTAGGTTTCCAAGGTTTCCTAAGCCGATGACCATCGGTACTTGAAAACTTGTATTCTTTAGCTCAGGAAGAGCAGTCTTGCTAGTATAAATCTACTAAGAATTCAGCCTTTGTGACCCAGTGTGAAGTGTCGGCATGATAGTATCAAATTAAGTAAATAATATATGCAAAGAGGGGAAAAACCATTTTTTTTTGAAAAATTTTTACAAACCCCCACACCCCCAAACCCCCCCCCCCAAAAACCCCCAAAACCCCCCCAACCCCCCAACCCCCCCAAAACCCCTCCCCCGCCCCCCCCCTTAAACCCCCCCCCCCCCCAAAACCCCCCCCCCCCCCCATCCCCCAAAAACCCCCCCCCCCCAAAAAAAAAGTTAAAAAAAAATTTTTTCCATTTGTGTTAATTATGTAAAGGAATTTATCAGCTTGTAGCTACTTGTGACCTACAGGCTCGCGTCTGATTATACCATACATTATGCTTGAATATAACGTTACAGCTTAAAGCATTAGCCCCTCAAAGATGCTTTAATTAAACATATGAAATGGAAGTGCTCAGACTTAATGTTACACTTGAACTATTTCAGGCTCTGTTTACGGGATGCATTTTCTCAAACACAGGGACACTTGGAAATCAAAGATGGCCTGACTACCAGTGCTTCAAAGTCTGTTTAGAACATATTTATGGATAACATTTCTCATATGGGATTTTTTTAAAAAATTTAAAAAGGGGCTTTACAAAAAAACATCCTTATTTATAAACGTTTTAGACTGATAAAATCAGTCAGTCAAATTTGACCCAAATCTTAGTGCTTTTGTTTCGGGTTACCTAAAGGGAGTGCACGTGCACCGGATGCTAGAAGCAGCAGGGAGCAGAGCGGGAGCGCAGAGAGGTGAGTAGGTGCCAACAGGGTGTTCAGTAAAGGGACAGAAAGACTTGGAAGCAGAGTCAGAAGGGCAGGAGGAGGCGCAGGTTGTACCAGATGAGATGACTTGAAGTAGAGGGGAGTGACTTTTCGGCCCCCTATGGAAGATCCCCCCCGTACCCAGTCGAGCGGAGCATGCCCGGAAACCGGGAGACCCAGAAGAACTGCTGCAGTGG
Source organism: Phyllomedusa bahiana (assembly GCA_025379985.1). NCBI lineage: Eukaryota > Metazoa > Chordata > Amphibia > Anura > Hylidae > Phyllomedusa > Phyllomedusa bahiana. The sequence goes on along the minus strand of JAODAL010026713.1, from coordinate 36,808 downwards.
AGCGAAGAAGAACATAGAATGAGATCTTCTCCATGTGGGACCTCCCCAACTATAGTATCAGTGGTTTGGTAAGGTACCACACAGAATCTTTCAAGATCTCTCCATTAATGAAAGATACTTGCAAAAGCTTTTTTAGATGGATGACTTTCAGATGGAACTTGAAAAACATCGAGGGATGAAAATTTCCTGTAGAAGCATAATCTGGGATGACAAGGACTTGAAAACTGAGACCAGATAAGGAACTGAGAATGGATGAAGAGGTCAGACATGGAACAGACACGTCTGACACGTCTCCTCTCCCACAAGACCTAGGTGCAGGGTCTTCCAAGACGCAGTCAGGTGAACTGGGCAGTTTTTAAGAAATGTTTAGTACTGCCACAGTAGAGGCAAAAGTTCAGACTGCACCTGTGATGAACACTGTCCCACCCCATGGTTATCTTGAGAAATGTGATGGGCTGTGGAGGGTTTTGGAGCAAGGAGGGGTGTAAGGCTTGGAAGACCTATTGTGGAAAGCTAACTCTCTCTCCAAAAAACGGATGTCAATTCTGGTAGTTAGAGCAATGATATCATCCAGAGTAGATGGTAGATCACAATCAATCAGCTCATCTTTATTTCGTCAAGCGCGGCCTTTCCATAAATCTGCTACAAGGCCCTCATTAGTCCAGGCTAGCTTTGGCCAATCTACAGAACTTGATATATTGTCCCACTGTGGAATCACCTTGTCTGACGTGGAGCAAGAAACATGCAGCAAAAGAATTGCGCCCAGATTCTTAAAGAACCTTATGGAATGAGCCCAAAATTCCTGTAGATTATTTACCAAGGGATCCCCTTTTCCCCAAAATTGGGTGTGGGTCGGCTAAACTTCACCAGGGAAAATGTGGTGAAAAAACCCTTTGGGAGATCCAACTTTTCAGATGCGTAAGACATTCAAAGTGTATCGTATACTGGTTCATGTCTTGGAATCGCAGTGATAATGGGATGGCAACGGTAGGTGCAGAGCAGAAGTGGCAACAGCAGCAGGAGGCGTGATAACAATAGGTGCAGTTTTGGAAAGATAGGTAGTAATAGCCGCTTCTACTTAAAAAGTTGCTCCTGACGGGTGCTTAGACGCTTCACCACTGCTGTAATGTGTATGAGGTTTGACAGAGGAGCCTTGGTGGGATCCATGGCCAATTTGCATGTATTAAAAGGAATTCACAGGGATCAAAAAACCAAAAACCCCTTATTCAACCTACTTGGGGTTTGGGGGTTTTTAATTGGTCTGCGGCTTACCTTTTGGTTTGTCACATCCGTTCTTGATGCCCTGCCCTGATGTCACTTTCAACCCGACTTCCTTTAGCCCAAACTTCATTTTTGGGGTACCCTAATGTGAGTTGGACTAAAAGGGAAGTCAGAGTGCGAGCCCTGCAGGACCAGAGGTGATGGGGATAGGTAAGTTAAGATCTGCAGACCCATTAAAAATCCCTAACCCTAAGACCAATTTAGTATATTGACTAAAGAATGATTGAAAAAGAAGAAGATTTGCCAAGCCAAAGTCGTGACGTCTACCCTATTGAGATGATGTGACATTGACCCAGGGAGGTAGGTTTAAAAATTCATCCTTACATGTGTTTTTCACTAAAATTGATTGCTTTCCATTTTGGGGAAAGGGTTTAAAAGAAGTTTTTTATAAATATTTTGCTTTTTGATATTCCCCTGAAAAGGGATAGGAGAGATTTTATCACTCTGAAGCACAAAGTTCTGGGTTACTGTCATAGCTCCCTTCCTGATTAGAAGTGGCGGGAAGAAACGTCATCTGGTCAGAGGGTGCAGAGTTTTTTTTCAAAAAAAGGTTAGTTTTGTTTACCCTTTTTAAGCACTTGATTTCCTCTTGGAGTCTGTGTTTTTTTTTTCCCAGATTAAATCTCCTGCATTTGTCTGAAACAGTAAGGTAGTTTAGAGGACAAAATATGTTAGGGAACTGTCCTATATTTTTCCCCCCTTTGTGGGACAGCAAAAGTAGTGTAGACGCATTTCCGCACGTGTCCCTTATTTGTAAGATGCTGTATTGGAGAGCATTTTAATGTAAAATCTGGCAGTTTTCAGCCAGGAAAGAGTCCAGCTTGTTCACATATTTCTATCTCTTCAAAGTAATAGGTTAATCAGTTGTGAGGTGGGCGGAGCTAGTCTCGGGGGGGTGGGTCATGAATTAAACTGACTCTTTTCTGGCTGAAAACTGCCAGATTTCAGCATTAGATGCAGTGAAACTACAAGTTTTAATAAAAAGGGACACGGCGGGGAAAAAGTGGTCGAAATACCTTGTGTGTCCTGAGAAGGTGGCACAACCTATGTGACGGTTCTTTTTAATACTGGTATGAATTCCCACACCCTGTCGGGCAGTTTGAGTCTAAAGCTGCCTGTGACTCTGTGAAATAGTGTGCTGAGAAAATTCCTTCAAATGTTGTGAAAGTTTTATGAGTCGGAATTAATTAGTAGAATTTTTGCTGAAAAGGGGGTTTAAAGGTTTCAGTGTCGGTCGGGATTTTTTTTGGGCCCCCCCAGAGGAGATGATATTTTCCCTATTCTAAAACTAGGGACTTGGACTCACTCTGCCTAATGCTTTCTACCTCTCTTTCTTTTTCTGCCTTTCTCGCTGAAAAGCCACCCCAGGTCTGCTATTTTCAGGGGCCCGTCGGGATGTTACTCTGCTCCCTTTAGGGCCAGTCTGTCTGAGCCTGTACAAGTTCTTAAAGTAAACGGTTCACTTTTTCTCCCTAAACTTTTTTATTCCATGTGTGCAAAAAAGTAAAAAAAAAAAGTAAAACTACATTTGTGCTATTAGTATTGTATGTGTGTTTGTTTATAATTGTGACCTAGATACCAATTAGAACACCTTTTATTAGTAATCAATGCAGAAATCAACTTAACTGAAAAGGGTTTACTTACTTTTTCCTGCAACTGTAGGTGCAGAGGCAGCTAATTTGCAGTAGCTTTTAAGAGAAAATATACAATATAACTTATTTCTTAACTTTTTTTTAAATTTCTTCCCGTAAACTTTTTAAATTTTGTTGAAATTTAGGTTTCGTGGGATTTTTGAAACTGGTCTAAATTCAAAAAATTTGCATTTGGTGTGTTGATATATTGTGCTAAAAATCATACCTAACAATTCGCATAAGCAGCAAGAAAATTTTGATAGGTAAAATTCAAAGTGGATTTACCCTATTGGTGTAACTCTCTTAGCGATTAATTAAACATCTGTCAAATTTGAGAGAAAAAAAATAAAATTTTCCCAAATTTTAAATTTTTAAATTTGAACTAGAAAATATAAAAAAATATTAGTGTTAAAGTCAGTTAAGTGAAGGAAATACCATAAATACCTAATTTCATGCATTTAATTTCAGATAACAAGTGTCTTTTTAATATTTAAAAGTAACAGTAATAAATTTACTTATGAAAAAAAAGATTATGTACCATAATCCCTACTAGTCCATAGTACCCTATGGATCTTGATTAGAATATAAAACACAAGGACATGCTGCAACTGTAGGCTACTGCCCCTCCCTTCCCAAGTTCGATAAAAAGAACAGGCCAAACGCAGTTACAGCAGACTCTTTTGCTTCATATTTCAGGGTCCCGCCCTCCTTCACACAGGGGAGGACCTTGCAGACAGCCTGTGATGCTGCCAGGTCAAGCCGCAGACCAGCAAATCAGCCTGAATCAGCAGCGTCACAGGCTGCCTATGACATGCTTTTGACTGGCAGGGACTGGGTCTGCCCCACTGGATTCAGAATGGTTGGGAGGCATTAGAACTTAAAGAGAACCTGTCACATAGGTTATGCCCCCCTTGCTGAGGGCAACACAAGCTAGTGTTAGACCTGCTGTTTCCAGCGCTGTGTCCCTTATTCTGTAAGATGCTGGAGTTTTCGTGTATTTAATGCTCAAATCTGCAGTTTTCAGCCAGAGGAGTCATTCGATGAGTCATTAAAAGAGTCAGTATTTTTCAAACCCCGCCCATCTGAGGCTAGCCCCACCCACCTCAACTAATAAACCTATTGCTTTGAATAGGTAGAAACATGTGAATAACTGTCAGTGGGCGAGGCTAGCCTTTGGTGGGCGGGGCTAACGCCTGCTCATGAATAAGATTTGAGCATTAAATTCTCTAAAACTACAGCATCTTACAGAATAAGGGACACAGTGCTGGAAACAGCAGGTCTAACACTGTCTTGTGCTGCCCTCAGTAAAGGGGGCATCCACTATGTGACAGGTTCCCTTTAAGTGAGAAAGAGCTGGAACCCCATGAAATAAATTCCATAGAAAGAATAGGCCCCTGGTCTGTTTTTTTCAGACATTTATTTTGAGGCCTCATACAAGGCCTCAAGACTCACAACTATTCTGAATCCACTGAGACAGTGTTAAATTGCTGTACCACTGTCCTGAGCAGCCACAGGCATGTCCCAAGTATCTAGGGCACATGCCTTGGATCCTCAAGTTGGCACTGCTTGTCAACTGTATGTGCATCTGTAGGAATCACATACAGTTAAGAACAATTGCTTTAGGCCTATGACTTGCATGACTTCAGCATGATGGCATCACTGTTAATTGCTCTTGTTGACCACAGCCTGATTCAGGCCTACAAGGTCATGAGGAGATATAAGAAAGCGTGACGATATCACAACATTATGCCGCTCGTACCGAACAGCAACCGTAGAGGCCAGTTGTTCGTCAGGGGCATACCTATCTATCTGGTATCCTACCTACGTAATGGGGAGCTAACTTACCTATCCAACAAGGAGCTTACCTACCTCAAAGAGGGCGTAACTACCTATCCATCTCATAGGGAGATTATCTAATGGGGGCCTAACTACCTAAAAGGAGCAGTTCTACATTTCGGCCTGCTTCATTTGGAATACTACCTACAATATGGGAGATGTATCTTCTATATTGGGGGGCTAGCTGCCTAGTATATTGGAGCACAAAAGAAGACCACAACTGGGGACATAAAAAGGGGCCCTAGGCTTGGGGTCTAGGCTTACTGTCTGGAGGTACTATTTTTGTGTGCATTCCAAGTGGTCATTGGCACTTTGGATAGGGAGGTGGGTACAAAGATGGAGCAAATGTTGGAAAAGTGGGGAGGTTAAGAAGTTTGTGGGGACAATTCTCCAGAGACAAGTTGTGGCTAGAAAATGTTATCATGGTGGTCTGGGCCAGATGGAGAAGAAAACAAAAACGAATGACTCAATTCGGATAAGGTGTCAATTGTGAATCACTGGATGTAACTTACATGTATGTAAAGTCCTTGTGTAGAACTGGTATCTACCCTATATGGTGGTAATTTTGGTCTTTATGTAAGGGTTTATATTTAAGAACATTACGGTGGTATTATTCAGTCAGTATGAGGTGGTGATATGAGGTTATTGTGTGGTACTATTATTTGGCGTTGTATATGTAATTAATGGTAATATTGGTCTTGGTATACTTGTTTGGTCGTAACAGTATGTTGATAATATTTGCTCCTTGAACAGTGGTGTTTGGTGACCATAAGGCATATAAATATTTATATGTATTTAATATAGAACATAGTGATAAATCATTGTAAATTAAATTTTAAAAAAATTTATTTATACTTTTATAGTGTAGCAATGACTTTTGTTTGCATGGTTCCTGTGGAAACTTGGTATGATTAGTCTGTGTGCATTGAGGATTCTATGGGAAAATACATCACAAGAGTGAGTACACCCCTCTCTTTTTTGTAAATATTGTATTATATCTTTTCATGGAACAATATGGGATTGGATTTGATACAATGTAAAGTAGTCAGTGTACAACTTGTAAAACAGTGTAAATTTCGTGTGCCGTCAAAATAATTCTACACACAAGCCAATAATGTCTAAACTGCTGGCAACAAGTGAGTAAACCCTTAAGTGAGCTTCACAGGTTGCAGCCACTGGAATCCTCTTCCATCTCCTGACGAATGATGGGGGGGATGTTCGAAACTTTGCGTCTTCACCTTCTTTTTGGGATGCCCCACAGATGCTTAATTTGGGTTTAGTCGGAGCATGCTTGGCAGTCCAGCCCTTACCCTATTTTCTTGAAAGGGGCGTGGTCATTCGGAGGTGTGAGGTTTTTTTATCATGTTGGAATACTGCCCTACGGCCTCGAAAGGAGGGGATCATGCTCTTCTTCAGTAAGCATCAGTACATGTTGGCATTCATGGTTCCCCCAATAAACTTGCTCCCCCCCGTGACGCACTATGCGCCTCAAACCCTGAACCCCGCACACCTTTTTGACTTTAGGCAGCAAACTTGTCTTTTACTCCCACTTTGGGTTTCAGCCCCAACACTTGACCCCCCCAAAAAATTTGACCAGTACACACGCAGGGATCCAAAAGGGAAGGCAGTAAAAATAGTTTTAAAGAAAAATTTTTTTAAAACAGCAAAAATCCATGAAAACTACAGAGGCAGACGAAAAACACATGTGGAGCAGAGCTCCAAGTTGAGGCGTTTCAGATCAACTGATCCTTAGTCATAAAAAAGGTAACACCTTCACTCACTACCTATATAAAGGGTTATACCTTAAAGGAACGACGCTCATATATCAAACAAAACACTTAATAGTTTAAAATAAGATCGGTTCTATAGTTTTCAAGCCCAGAGGGGTGTGCTGTATTTAGCATTAATTCCAGTATCCCTCTCTATTGAGAAGGAAAGTTTATTATCAACCTCCCCTTCTTAACTTATTACCGATTATATAACGAAAACCTATCAATTTGTGAGAATCACCCTGATGTCAAAAAGAAATGTTTCGATCATTTGACAACATTAAATTTATCTATATGGGTACAAATAGACATGTTCTTTTTATTCTGTCTTTTAACCTACTTACCGACCTATGACGTATGAGTACGTCATAGCGGCGGTAGCGGCTTGAAGGGATTCCGGAGCAATCCCACTTCACCGAGCCGCCGGGTGATTAGCGGCTAATTGCTAGCTACACTCGCCGGAGTCAGCGCAGGAGGGCGACGGCCCCCCCTAGGCACACGCTGCGCTGTTTAACCCATATTGTGGACGCGCCGTCCTGATTGTATGAAATGACGGTGCCACGCCCATTTTTCAGCCCGTAGCGGGACATCAGCTATATAGATCCTGAGTCCCGATGGGTTAACATGATATTTGCGTGACGGGTGTCGGGATCCCGGTGCGGAGCAAATGGGGAAGGGGTGGCCCCCAACTTCCCGTCCAGCAGACAGGTTTCCCAAGTGTGGGGTTTAAGATACACGTGATTGGTTCATTCTACCTTGTGATTTGCCTTTGATTTGCAGATTGGCAGGGGATGTTTGTTCACGGCAACAGTGGGGCGATCTGAATCATAGTGTGGGGTAGTTTGCGGGTTTGGTTTTTTTTTTGTTTTGTGTTAGGGGGTTTGGTATTTTTTTTGGTTCCCTGGATTTGGGGATTTGATAAAAAATAAGGACCAATAGGGGTACATATGGGTTTTTAATTTTTTGTTGTTTTTTGTTTAATATTTGATATCGCCGAGTCCGAAAAAAAAAAAATCCACGAACTATAAAAATTATAAGATAATTTATATCCCGTTACCGACTGAACACCGTCTAGAAGCTCGATAAAAAATTTCAACCGCCAAACAATTCGACGTGGTTTGTCGGGTTGCTTTTTGGTCATTTACCACGGTAAAATAAAATTGGTATTAATAACTTAACTCAATAAACTGTCGCATGCTTTTCATAATGCAGTAGCAAGGTATATGTTCTATGCTTTCTTGCATATTATATGCCCCTCACTGTCGTCCGTAGGTGTTAGTACAAAAAAAGTTATTTGTCACACCAAAATGCCGCCACAGCAAAAATTTCAAGAATAGTAAATGGTTTGGATTTTTGTTACCGGTACCAAAATAATGGAAACCCTTAATTTTTGTATTGATCGGCATGCGTAACAACCTGTTAGAATACAGCTCTTAAACACATTCATTTTTACCCAAAGAATAAAACTCCGTAAAAAAAAACCCCGAAAACATTGCGCAAGTACGTTTCTTTTTCAATTTGGCCCTCACTTCAAATTTTTTTTGCTCGTTCCTCAGTTATACTCTATTGTAATATAAATAAACATCCACGAGATAGAAAAACTGCGTCTCGCAAATTAAAAGCACTCATATGCTATCGTAGGTGGAAAATTATATAAGTTTATGGCTTTCAGAAGGACAATGAGCACAATATTTTTTTGGTGCCTGTTCGTTTTTGTACAGTCGGCTGGTTGGGGGGTTTTTATGCGTGGTGGGACTTTAATATGTGAGTTGGGGTATGGGTGATCATGTCATAGTTCATGTCAATTATCTTGGGCTTGGTCACATCTTGGGTTTTTATAGGAGCGAAGTGTTGTTCTGGAGGGGACTGCTTTTCTGACAGATGTTACAGTCTTTGCTACGGTGATGGCTTTTTTGATTAATGGAATTAAGCGTGTATAGTGCCCGATTCTACTTTGTAGTTATTCTTCGCTCAGCCATATAGTCTATGTTCTGTTGGCATTCTTGGATTCCAGCTATGTAAATGTTGCTCCCGTAGACCTTGGGAAGATCGCTTGCATCACAATTTAGTGTTGTAGATACTACTAATGTCCGTGTCAGGTAGGCATTATATATATTGTCGGGGTGAGTCTTACTTTGTTGCGCCACCACACACCTTGTCACAATCTGGACCAAATATGTTATATTGATCTTTCATCAGACTAAAGGTATTGGTTTTGTTTTCCAGTGAATCCATGTCTTAGCTATGCTTGTCTTCAGCAATACTGTTTGACTAGGGAACTTTCTTAAGAATAATATTTTGAATAGAATAGGCTTCCATCTGGGAAACGACAGCCATGCAGACACCATTTCTAAGGTATATGAACACTTGATTGTATGAGAACAGACCATAGCTCACCCCTCCCACCCCTTTCTGGCTTTCTGCAGCAATGCTAGCAGCACTCATACGTTTGCACTGCAAAGGCAAACTCTGGATATGACGCTAAGCACGTGCACTCAGCTTATTTGCCGAGAGGTGTGGTGCTTGTGGGCTGTTCAGTTGGGGCCTCTGAGCGCCGAACCTGTATTGTTAAACTGGTTTATGTTATGGCTTTCGGCCACCTGTGATAGTGCAGCTAGTTTCAGGGTAGGTTGGCATTTCTGTTCTTTATAGCTAGGCATCTTGTATGTAAGAGCCAACAATTTTTTTTTTCAGATACCCCAACTACAGTGAGTAGGCAGGAGTGAGGAGTACGTTAGAGAGAGGGATATGTCATAAAAATTTAGCACACCTGCTACACCCATTCACACCTGCGACCCTTGTAACAATAGATGGGTGTTACATAGCATCATGCGCACTGTCTGGGGAAAAATGGCACATTGGGATCTCGCGATTGTTATCGCGAAGAGGGGTTTTTCACTTAGGCATGCACTCACTTTGTTACCAGCGGTTTAGACATTGATGGCTGAGTGTTGAATTATTTTAAGAGCACACCAAATTTACACTGTTATACAAGTTGTACGCTGACTACTTTACAATGTATCCAAATGTCATATCTTCAGTTTTGTCCCATGAAAAGATAAAATACAAAATTTACAAACATGTGAGGAGTGTACTCACTTTTGTGAGATACTGTATATTCATTTGGTAGAATGTAGATGTATTAAAAATCTGTGTGCGTTACATTTCCCATTAGAATTATATGCTGTAATTTATAACTTTGCTTTTTTTTAAATGTTCACTGCTATTAAAAAGAAAACATCAGAATTCTGTTTTTGTTGGTTTTCTCACTTTCTCAATATATTGGAAAAAAAGTTGTGAAAAAAATCCTATGTAACCCAAAAGGGTTCTAATATCAAATTTAGCTCCTCCTGCAAAAAATTAGTTCTCAAACCTCTCCATTGATGGAAACTAAAAGAGTTATTGTTGTAGGAAAATGCTGATCAGCAAAGTTAAAAAAAAACAGGTTTTCATTTTTTTTTAAGTAGTAAAACATAACAAAAGCAATCAAGTATTGGCAGAATTATACTTACCCACAGAATAAAGGTTAACATGATAATTTAGTGAAGTATGGTAAACTCCCCAAAAAAATGCAAATATCTTTTTCCCTCATTCAAACCACATATTAGTTGGGGCGCATAGAGTCTTTGGCTGTATGGGGCAGTGAAATTCCTGATGGTGGACCTGGCCTTGACCAACCATCTTAATAATCTGCATGCCTCTGCTTAAAGGTGTAGTCCCATTATAGAGAATTCTCTTCGACAGACGCTCATTGAAAGCTGTCGCACGCGCGCGCGCGCGCACCAGCCCTGCATTTTATTGAGGAGAATGGTACTATGCGTCTTACCAGCTGCAGTCTGGAATAGGCCAGGTTCAAGGATTAAGAGAGATAGAGATATATAGAGATAGATCTTTCTTCTGTGCTCTGGCCATTGAGCCTGACAACAGGAACTTTGAAATAGGAAACTCCCTGACTTCTCACTAACTTCTCCCTATCTTCTCACTACTCTCTCTGCGTCTCATAAGCTGTGTGTTATAAATTGTTGATCTCTCAACGTGTGTGCTCCCCCGTCCACTCATATCCATAGACAACCTATCCTCCATGCTGCAGCCGAATACTCACAGCTAGATAGCGATTCATAGTGACCTTGGGCTAATTAATGCACAATTTCGCGCGCCCAGACACAATGGGTGACATGTAAGTATTTTGCGCCCAGACGACAATTTTTTGCATGCATTAGTAGTGTAGAATGCGCTAGACAGAATTTATGTAGGATTTTTACTGTGGTTACAGATTTAGCATCTTTCTGTAGTAATAATAACCGAGCAAATCAGGCTCAGGTAAACCACTTTTAACTTTGCGTCTTCCTGTTACATTAGTTATGCGCCCAGTTTTTGCCATCCTCCAGTTTTAAATTGTGTAGATTCGTACGGGTTGTGGTGTGACACGCCTCCAGATATGCACACGATATCAGGAGAATTAAAGATTCACAGGCCTAGGGGTGTCAGCTGTAGGGTTCGGCATACGATATACTGCCGCCAGGATCCGAGTGTGGCGCACTTTGTGTGTATTGACTAAGTTATGGGGGCAAAATGGAATGAACTTTCTTTATATACCCTCTAGAGGAACAGGGGACCCTCTACACGCTGCTCACAGTTTTTTTTCCGAAAATGTGTTAGAATAAAAAAACGCTGGAAGTAATGCCAGAATTCTGGTTTGCCGAGCGAGACTCTGTACACATAACATGTCAACCACACAAAATTTTTGTTTGTGTAGTTCATACTAAGTGAGTTATACCTGGTGGTATCGAAGCTCGTGTTGAACGTGCGCATACACACTCGCGCCTGACACTTCAGTAGAAGGTAGTATATCGCATTATTATTTTTTTGATTGCTATAATAAAGGAATCATTTTAACACTGTGTTAGAGAGCATTCGCCGTTAGTTAAATTAATTAAGTACGCGACCAAGGCGCAGTGCAATGGGAGCATGGGTGCAGTGTTTGAACATTGGCATGTCGGTCTTGGCGCCTAGTTCTAATAAGAGCTTGCTTAATGGGGATTATCCGGCTTACAATCAAGTTTATTCGGCTGTCTTCACTGTAGCTTACAACACATTTTCTCAGTATCTCCAAATCCTAGAGGGCGTTTCTTCACCTCCGACTGGCTGGGTCGAGTTTTCTTAAAATGAAGCGGGGTTGTCATCATTCCATCACATTATAGTGGTCGTGAAGCCGAGTAACTATGTGTTGGTAATAGTGTGTTGGCCGGGGGCGGGGGGGACGTGTTGGAAGAGGGTGTGGTCGAGCCCCGACCGGATCAACAAGGGGTGTTGTGATACTCAACCGTTAGAAAGGGAGAGGAAAAATCAGACGGAGCGGTGGAATAAGAATAGAGCGGGGGGTACCGGGGGGGGGAAAGGAGAAATTGGATGGCGAGTGGGGGGGTGTTGTGCCAGGGGGGCTTCGGGGTTTGACCAAAACCCTCGCATACAAGTTCGCTGACAGTCTCTCTATGAACTCATGGGGGGGGGTTTTAGGTATGGGTTGGTGTTAGCAGCTGATCTATCTCCTATCACTGTCTGGGATGTTTGTTACAGAGATTGAATCCGCAGTCTGCGCCTATGAACTCATCCCAGGAGCCCAGCACAGTTCTGTCTCCTTTTGAGTTAGTTGGTGGATAGTCGCTGACCTATATTCTTCTATACTCCTGTCTGTTACAACGTCTACTGAGTTAGCTGAATGTTTATAATGCGTTTCACAAGGGGGCGAGTGTGTATGATTGAGTTCTTGTCTACTGTTTACCAGTTTTGTCCTTGCTATCATTTCCGCTTGGCGAGCCACGTTGCCTTGCCGCCTTCCGTTACCTTAAAGCACTGTACGATGACTTTACAGCTCTCCCGTCTCATAGAAATTCTTTTGGATTGTGGCTTGAGGTGAGATGCTTGCACCCTGTGTATTTGCCCGATAGTGCAAGATAGTATAGGGCACAACTGGCCCGCAGGTGTGGGGATTGGGCACCTCTTTGTCCCTGTTCAAGTCCCCAGATCACGCTTTCGCCGGTCTTGCGGCTCATGGCGCCGTGAAAATACCGCGGGATATACTTAGGACCCACTCTGTTTCCGTCTCCCTCGGTCCGAGTGGCTCGATTTCGAGTCGTTATCACCATTCACTTGCGTCAGTGCGGTCCAGGTGAATCCAAACCGACATCTGTGTCAGCCAGATTACTAGCTTCAAAGGGACGTCTCTCTGCATGGACCCAAACAATTTCCTACATAAGCAACTGGCCATAAGGTTGACTTTTGCTAGTCCTGCCATTCTTTCTATGTTGAAGCCTAGAACCCTGGAGGCTACCCCCTTCTTGGGAACCAGGGATTCATCAAATGCCCCTCGGTCCACTCCATTGGTGACAGGCAAAACGATACAGGCAATTTAGATTCCCCGCGTTATCTGTCTTCCTCTTTGAATTGCCCGGGTAGCTCAAGCTTGCTTTGCCCTAGTCCCTGGATGAGCTTCTAGGAGGTGTGTAACTACTTCGGTGGGGCCAGTTTGCCGGCGCGCTCACATTTCCGCACTCAGTAGCCCTTAGTAGCTTTGAATGGAACGAATGAGGCCCTCGTCAGCTATTTACTGGCTACAGCCTCGTCCCGGTCTTATGGAGAATTAAGGAAGAGACTCACCTCTTGGATGATGCTATATCTGCGCCTTGCGATAACCCGATGTATACGTTCATGGACAGACAGCAAGAACTTCGCTGGTGGCTCCCTAATGCGAGTCCTCGCCCAACCGACAATGGCTGCTATTCCACGTCCTCGCTGGGTTTCCTGGGGGTGTTCCCATTCGGCGTCCATCTGTCTTCCTTTCAACTAGATTCTGAGGACGCAAATCCCATGGCAAGTGGGACCATGGAGCCCCATGTCTGTGGAAGAGCGCACTCTTGTGACCACGCCTTGCGCTTCGTTTGTGGTAGCCGCGGATCGACATTTCATCCAGGCGCTCTTGCCCCACTGTGGAGGGCCTGGGAAACCTACTGACACACTTAGGCTTCATGACGACACCTAGGCACTACATTCGGGTACGTTATCGCAATTAGGACTATAAGTTAATGGCACAATTCGCACTCTTTACTGAATCGCCCTCCCACCAAGACCAATTCTTTCCCGATAGCCAGCCACAGACGCTTTCGACTTTCAATTTCGCGGCCAACTGCTTGGGTCATCTACTCTCTCTATTTTGAAGACGACCAGTGTACGTACTGCGTTGCCATCGGCTACCAGTGGCCCAAAAATCTGGTGTAGAGGGAGACCGTGGCTTACTTATCTCTTCGTGAAAAGGGGGATGTATGCAAGAGCTAAAGTTGCATTGATGGGAGGGTAGGGTAATTCGGTGGAGGATTGGGAAGGGGGTGCTAACACGGTATGCAGGGTGTTTTTTTGTTGTGGGACTACGGGCGACGGCAACCTGTCTAAAAGCACTCTATGAAGTTGACCTGCTTGGTCTTGTTCCTGCGCTTTAGTGTCATGTCCCCATTTTGCTTAATTGGAGGAAATGAACAGGTGGTGAAGTCACTGAACTGGAGTACCCCTCCTGTGCAACCTTCACTGGCCTTTACCCACCTCGTGTGCACTTTGCTGTGTAAGACATTCTACCAAGCCATTGACCAGTCTACGGTCCACTATCAGCACTTCGCTGATGTCTTTTCCGAGAAAACCCCCCCCCCAAGGCTGAGACCTCTCACCACATTGCTCTTATGATATGCACCATAGAACCTGCTGCCTGGCTTCGATATAGATACTCGCGATCTATCGAGCGATAAGAGGGCTTATCCCTATGCAGTTCCCAGAGAATCATGGCCATGTCCATATACGACATTTATGAGAATCTCCAAAAAAGTGTCTTCATCCGCAACATCTCTCGCACTCGCCCCACCGCGCGGATGAGGCTTCTAATCGTGGGAGAAGAAAAAAGGGTTATTACGCCCTTATATCGACTACCGTGGGCTTAAAAATAAACTGTAGAGATAGTGAAACAGGTTCTCGTCCGTTGGATTACAGAATTGTTTGACTGGCTATGGGGGGCCAAGTTTTTCACGAAACTTGATTTACGGTGGGATGGCGCTACAATTTTGATCTCGCTATCAGAGAGGGGCTTGAGTGGGAAAACTGCTATTCTACATCCGTGACGGCTATTTTAGGGAATTTATTGGTCATGCCCTTCAGGCTGTGCAGTGCTCCAGCAGTGTTCCAGAACTTTGTCAATTAGATATTTAGAGATTTATGCAGCAACATAGTGTATCTAGAAAACATTCTGGTTTTCTCCCATATCTTGAAACCCATCGAGACCATGTTCATCAAGTTCTCAGACGCTTGCGAACCCTTGAACTCGCCTCACATAGAGCCTAGGGGAAGTGTGTCTGCCCCAACCTGATGCAATCTGATTGTCCTTTTTCTAGAGTGGTATTAAATTCGGCTTGTGTGTCCGACTGGATGTCTTCAGATGGAATCCTGCCAAGGTTGGTCTGCTGTCTACAAATGGACCTCATTCTGTCGCGGGCTCCGGCGACCGCATTTCAACGTGTTTCCTGGGCTCGCGCCTCCCCCTCTTCCTACCCCTCTCCCCCCCCCCCCCCCCCCCCCCCCCCCCCACCAAATGTTATCAGCTGTTTATCCTTCATTCTCTACATTGTTGAGCGATAGTTTTCTCTACAAAAGAACGCCAATCTAAATTATGGCCCCTGGAGGCTGAAGAGGTCATGAGAGAGTGATCTCTTGAAGTCTCCTTTGCCTCATGCTCACATCCCGTGTGTAGGTAGCGCATGTACTATGGGATCCAGAGATGACATTCTTCCTTGAAGTTGACATATCTTCTGTGGGGGCTGTTGCGGTGCAGTTGCAAAACTTCAACGGGAAAAAAACGGCACTCGCGACTGGGTTTCTTCTCACAAGGACAATCCGCTCCCACTTTAAACCCGGAGATAATGGTTATGGCTCTCAGCGCAGATATGTCTGGGCTAAAGGTTCCCACAGTGTCATAGTTGGGCTGAGCATTTTCTGGGACCGTTTGAAAGTCATCTACTCCTTACCATGTTGTCCATTGCTCAAGCCTCTGGTTCTCAATTGCTTCTCATGAAAGTCGGTCTCACCATCTCCTATGACCAATTCAGATGATGTCTATGAGGTCGAAGAGGTCCTGGCAGAAGTGGGGTGGTGGGGGAAAGTGATTCTTTCTTATTGACTGAAAGGGGTTCGGGCCCAAAGACCATTCCTGGGAAACTGAGTGCAATCTCTCCCTTGACCTTCTTCGTAAGTTCCGTTAGAAGAGGGGTAGACCTAAGGGGGGGTACTGTCATGGGGCGTGCCGTGACTCTTGCTCCGGTCCACGGCTGCTCCTGTTCTCTCTCACTATGCCCAGATGAATACTCGCCCAGCCACGCTCCTGCTTCCCGACTCCCCTCTGCTGCAATCCGGTGCGCATGTCCTGGCTCCCTAGGGCGCGCGCGATGGCCATCCTGGATTTAAAGGGCCAGCGCGCAGGTAATTGGCTAATTGCCAGGCACTGACCCTATATCTTATAGACTCCTCCTACACTCTGTGCCAGAGTATTTGTGTTCTATAATGCGTTTTGGAGAGTGTAGGAGTGAGTTCTTGTCTACGTGTTCACCAGTTATCCCTGCTTTCATTTCCTGACTATGTTGCCTGCCACCTGCCCTGACCCACTACGTCTCTGTCTTACGATTCTGTACCACGCTGCACACTTGCTGCCACCGCAAGCAAGTCACATCAGGGGTAGTGTCGTGGTAGTTCCCCGCCGCAGCAAGTGCAAACCGCTTTGCAACAGGCTCTGCATCCTGACAAGGCTTATACCATCGCTTGTGGGGGTCCAGTGAATCCACCTACATCCGTGACAATATATATGATTTGAAACAGCAATTTGTCACCATGGGTTCAGCAGGTTCTGGCATACCATCAATTAGTCCGCAAGGCGGTGAAATGTAGTCTTTCTTTATAGATCCCTAAGGGAGAACTATTATTCCGTAAAAATGGGGTAACCAAAGCACCTGCCCGAATGGGATGGACTCAGTTCTGAAAACCTTACCGTAGTAGAGAGAGAGAGTACATGCCCCTATTTCACCCTTGAGTCTGTCCATCATAGCCTGCCAGTGACACACTGAGCCATATGCTCTGTGTGCTTAAAGATTGCCTTCTTATCCCCTAAACTACTTTTGATACTCTGATTTTTACCTACCCCAGTCCCTTGATGACACATTCATAAGTAGGAAAAAAACCGGACAAGGAGTCAGTCCCATATAAAAATATCCAAAAACTTTATTGAAAACAATTACCAATTTATTCCACTACAAAAACCAAAAAATGGAAAAACACCTAGTTGGTACAAATAATTCAAAGCCCCCCCCAGATAAAAATGGACAGAAAAACAAACACGGAGGTCTGGGAATCAGTCCCAAAAAATTTTTTTTAATGTATGAGAATGCGAATGGATTATCATGAGCAACAACCTGTCATAATGTAAAGAAGCAAAAAAGATGCTACCAATATCAATATGCCATGTATTACCATGCAACACAAGAAGGTGATGCCTCCGAGGGAACGTGCTGACAATCCAATGTTGGTGATACCAGACCTCCGTGCGCCCCGACGCGCGTTTCGCCAAAACGCTTTTTTCAAAGGGGATGGCACTAAGTCAGGAGAGGAGAATATAAATACCGACAACCGGAAATGGAAACAAACAACACCATTACACATATAAAAGACTCAAACATACAAAATAAAATACAAAAGGGACACCATTGCACATCGTTCCAAATCCAATACTAAAAAACCATCAAACCCCTGTCAGCTTAATTAAATTGTACAATACTGGGGGGGCTGTTACTAGCTTGTTACACGCTACTGGTACGAAAAATCCGGAACCGGGAAGTTCGTCATGACGACAATAGCATGAACCCCCAGTGGAAACGCACCTTGCGTTCCACATCGGAACAACGGGAAGCTCGGAGGAAAAAAACTACTCTCCACTGCATAGCGTACCCAAATATAGCTACCGGCAGACAAACACACATTGAACTAGAAACACAACAAACAACGTAAATAGCGTTGCATGGGTGTGAAGCGTGCAAGAGACAATAAATGGACACTATGAACAAACACCAATTAGCTCTATGAGGCATATACTCATGTATATAAATGGTAATAAAAATATGTGTAATGCTAATGAAGTGTGTCTATATTATAAAGTGTCCTATATCACTATAAATATACATATTTGTCAAAAGAATTGGAAACTAATAAATAAATAAACCCTAAAGAAATTATGTGATTATGCAAACCCTAATTCATAGATGAAAAAACTAACATGTAGTTATATGAATCGATGTGGATAATAAACAATAATACTAAAATAGTGAGCAATATAATGCCAATATAAATATATATATGCAAACCGATGTATCTAGACATAAATACTATAACCAAATTGACAATATTCATGCATCAATGTATATATGTGCAAAAACAAATCCATGTTAAATATGTGAACAAAAAATTTATATATATAATATAATGATTATGATTCAGTGGCTAATATCAAAAATATATCGTGTGTGATTATATATCCATTATGACAAAAGAAAGAAAAAGAATGTGTGCAAAAGTGTCCAAAAAAAAAATGGTAACTATTAACCCCACTCGAAATGTATGACAAGACCCATTTTTATATTTAAAAATAATAATAACTTTATAATGTTTATAATACATCCAGAGATATAGAGAGAGAGATGGGCATATATGACCTCATAAATTTGTTGTATGATGTCCATAAAAACAGTAGTCAATAAAGTGCCGAGTCCAACCAGCAACAACCTAAATAGAGAAAAGAAAAAGAAGGGCGATACATTATAAAACAAAAAAAAAAAAAAAACCTCCACCTACGACTTTAGGCCATACAAACATTGAGAAATGATAAAAAACAAATAAAAATAAAAAACCCAAATATAACCAGAGAATATGAAAACAAAAGAAATCACCTAACTTGTGTGTGTCACACAGAACATAATCATCATGTGAAAATAATTTATTAATTAATGAAGAAAAGGAACAAAACTCATTTGATCATAAGGACCATATGGAGATATGTATGTCAAAGTGTATATTCACCTTGTTTCTTTTTGGGCAATAAATTTTCCAATCGCCACCACAGAGGAGGGAAATTAATAGCTCTATCAATTCCCCAAACTTTCAAAAAGAGCGGCATCACAATTGTGGACCAATTTAAATGTTTAGGAATAGGTTTAAGGCATACTACTCATCTTCATTTTAGCAGCCACAATTCCCAAAACATGTTCTCGAACTCTACGTTTAAATTCTCTTGTTGTGAGACCAATGTAAATCATTTCGCATGGACAAGTGGCAAAATATATTACACCAATCGTTTGACAAGTAATGGTGTGAGTAATCTTGAATTCCTTGGTTTTTGTTGAATTCCAAAATTTGTCCATAGCTATTATATTTGGACATGCTACACATTTGCCACAAGGTTTACAACCCCATTTGGGACGTTTGGTGTTAAAAAATTGTGGCTGATTACCCCTGTGAAGACTATGTACTAGTATATCTTTTAAATTGGCTGATCTCCTATATGTGATGGATGGATGTCCTGGTAAGTATTTCTGTAGTGTTTCATCACTGCGTAAGATGTCCCAATATTTTTTTAAAGAATCTTTAACCTTATTCCAACCTTGATTATATGTGGTAATGAATCTTACCTGTTGGTCTTCTTTTGGTGAACCTTTATGTTTAAAAAGGTCTTTCCTGTCGCAGGATTTTGCTCGATGGTAAGCCCGTTGTATATCCTGTTGGTTATATCTTCTTTCTTGAAATCTTTGATTCAATTCCTTAGCTCTTTTTTCAAAGAATTGAACTGTGGAACAAATCCTACGAACTCTTAAAAATTGACCCACTGGGATATTGCGAATCAAACTTCTTGGGTGTGCAGAATGAGCATGAAGAAGAGAATTGGTAGATGTTTGTTTCCTAAACAGATCCGAAAAAACATAACCATCATTATCTACATGAAATTGAATATCCAAAAAATCGATGTCTTGAAGAATTTATTGGCCCAAAAAGAAACAAGGTGGATATACACTTTGAATACGATATCTCCATATGGTCTTAAGATCAAATGAGTTTTTGTTCCCTTTTCAATTAACTAATAAAAATTTTTTTTTGATGATTATGTCTGTGTGATCTTGGTTTGGTATTTTTTTTTGTTTCATATTTTTCTGGTTTATATATATTTTATTTTTATTTGTTTTTATCATTTTCTCATGTTTGTATTGGGCCCAATGTGGAGGTGTGTGTTTTTTTTTTTTTTTTTTTTTTTTTTCTAATGTTCGCTTCTTTTTTCTTTTCTCTATTTAGGTTGTTGCAGGTTGGACTCGGCACTTTATTGACTACTGTTTTTATGGATACCTATACGAATTTACGAGTGTCATATATACTTATCATTATGGGATGGATTAATTACAAATATTATTAGTTTATTATGTATTTTAAATATACAAAATGGTCTTGTCATACATTGGATGTGGGGGTTTAATAGTTACACATTTTTTTTTTTTTTTTTTTTTTGGACACTTTGCACACCTTTTGTTTTTCTGTCTTTTTCATATGGATATATAATCACACACTATATATTATGTTATTAGCACTGATTTTTGGCACTATAGATATTATTATCATTATATTATATATATATTTTTTTTTCACATATTTACATGGATTGTTTGCACATATATACATTGATGCATGATATTGTCAATTTGGTTTATAGTATTTATGTCTAAGATACATCGGTTTGCATATATATATTTATATTGGCATTATATTGGCACTATTTAGTATTATTGTTATTATCCACATCGATTCATATATACATTGTAGTTTTTCAATATGAATTAGGTTGCATTAATCACATATTTATTTATTTATTTATTTATTTATTTATTTTCCAATTTTGAAATATGTATATTTATAGTATAAGGACACTTTATAATATATACACACTTTTAGCATTACACTTATTTTTATTACACATTTTATATACATGTAGTATATGCCTCATATAGAATTGGTGTTTGTTCATGTGTCCATTATTGTCTCTTGCACGCTTCACCATGCACGCTATTTACGTTGTTTGTTTTGTTCTATGTTCAATGTGTGTTTGTCTTGCCGGTTAGTTATTGGGTACGCTATGCAGTTTGAGAGTAGGTTTTTTCCGCTTCCGGTTGTTCCGATGTGGAACGCAAGGTGCGTTCCACTGGGTGTTCATGCTATTGTCGTCATGACGAACTTCCGGTTCCGGATTTTTTCGTACCATTAGCGTTAACAAGCGTATAACAGCCCCCAGTATTGTACATTTAATTAAGCTGACAGGGGTTTGATGTTTTTTATGTATTGATTTGGACGATGTGCATTGGGTGTCCCTTTTGTATTTTGTATTTTGTATGTTGTCTGTTTATATGTGTAATGGTGTTGTTTGTTCCATTTCCGGTTGGTCCGGTATTTATATTCTTCCTCTCTGACTTAGTGCCATCCCCTTGAAAAAGCGTTGGCGAAAAGCGCGTCGGGGCGCACGGAGGTCTGGGTATCACCAACATTGGATGTCAGCACGTTCCCAGGCGATCACCTCTTGGGTTGCATGGTAATACATGGCATATTGATATTGGTAGCATTGTTGCTTTTACATTATGAGGTTGGTTGCTCATGATAATGCCATTGCATTCTCATACATTTAAAAAATTTTTTTTTTTTTTGGGGACGTGATCCCAGACCTCCGTGTTTGTTGTCTGTCATTTTTATCTGGGTGGGGGGCTTTGTACATTATTTTACAACTATGTGTTTTTCCATTTTTGTTTTTTGTAGTGAATAAATTGGTATTTTTTCAATAAAGTTTTGGATATTTTTATATGGGTGGCTCCTTTGTCGGTTTGTCTATCTTGAATGGCTAGTCCCATTATTTTACATATATGTTGTTGCATGTTACCTCGGATATATATATTTGTGTAGGTTAGTCACATTCATAAGTAGAAACATGTCGGGACATGTATATATGTATTGTTAGGGTGAAGTAAGCTTGTCTACAATAGGGTAAGGTTCCTGGCTGGAGTCACCCCTTTTGGGTCAGGTGCTCTGGTAACCCCATTTTTAGGGCATGACAGTTCTCCCTTAGGGCTCTATAGGTACAGACTGCATTTCTCCTTGGGGGCCAATTAATGATATACCAGAACCTGGTGAGCCCATAGAGACAAATTGATGTTTGAAATCATATATATGCGACATACTGTTCGTTACATATTACTGATTTCACTAGATGTGTATTTTGTGGGCTGTGAGTGCCAACACGCTGGTTTTATATATTGTTGGTATGTTATTATACCTTTTTTTGAAAAAAAAAATTGAAGTAAAAGTTGTTTTATTTTTTGATTACACCCTATATTTACTTGTTCTGCATTGTGTTCTCCTGGTGTTTTGGAGTCTTATTCTGATCAGGTATACTATCAGAAATCGTTATAATAATACAGTAGCAAATCTGCAACAATTTCACAAATAATTTAGTTGTGGACTTTTTTTGTCCAAAATATGTAGGAAAAGTAGGAAAACAAGTCAATTTCTACAACAAAATCTGGAGCAATGTGAATTTATTGCAGATTTTGACTTCTCCTTTGAAGTCAATGGGGAAAATCTGTGATAAATCCACAGCATTACTGCAACATAAATTGACATACAGAGGATTTAAAACTTGCACCACAGGTCAATTTCCAACCAGAATGGATTTTTTTTTTCTAAAGCATATGGATGAGATTTCTTAACATCTCATCCACACTGTTGTTACTGTAATATGCATTTTCTGCACACAGCAGCTCCCATGTGAATATACCCTTAGGGACATTTCTAGACAGTTATTATTATTCATGACTCTATCATTCCAGTGCTTATGATGGAGAGATTCATAATTTCTTCATGGCCCCTCCTTTGTACATACGTATAGCTTGTATCTCATCTTACTGTTGTAATCATATAAAAACGCTCACAAATATGCAGTGCCAGGGAGCTATGAACACTAGCCATAATGCAGGGTCCAAGAGTGGAGACGGGAATCATTCCAAATCTGCTTTTTATGTAGAAAACAACAAAGAAGGTTTTAACTTAGAATACATTTCCTATCACTACGGCTTCCTCAGATATAAAAGCAGAAGAGAGACCAAGGCTAAGAAGCATCAGTTAAGACTTCGCTAGGTTGCCATGGACCTGGCAATCAGCATCTCACCAGATGTAAAAGTTTTGTAAGATTTTGATTTGTGGATACCACAGGCTTAGCTGTAATCTCTGGCTTTCAGTTTAGTTTTTTCACAAGCTAAATTTCACATTTTTATGTTGATCCCTAATGTCACAGTTTTATTTGTTGAGGAAGATATGACCACTATACCTTCACACATTTCCAAATTCTATAGTGGATACAGTTTCTTCGGTGCAGGTGCTCATACAAGAGAGTGCCTCATACTAAAATCTAAATGGGATATCTTTTCCTGGTCTATGCCCAGACACACTTCCAAATTCTATAGAGGATACAGTTTCTTCTGAAAGGGTGCTCAAGAAAATGCCCCATACTAAAATCTAAATGATACAATTTTTCCGTTGGTAACCCAAAAAAAACCCAGCTACTTCATCCCCAGAGTGAGCTTCGGGCCAGAAATCCACTTTATACTTTGGTTCACTTACCACCCCTTCCTCAACCTACTTAGATTAGCAGCCCTGATTGAACTAACTTAAAGGGGTTGAACATTTTCGGAATCCCCTTTTCATATACCTTATTATAGAATTATGAGTTAATAGAAGGGATTCCCTAATTCATCATTTCTTGGTCAGAATGGAGAACAGTTACAAATCGAGTCTCTTTCTTTCAAAGAGACCTGTCCTGCATTACACCACAGAAAACTCAGTGATCTGTTTTGGCGCTGTGGTATGCTTAATTTTTTCATTTCTCCTGCGGAAGTGCTGTAGGGAGACTGAGCATTAAGTACCTTGTTCAGGTCAGCATTTTTGGCCCCGGGGCAGAGTTGTCACTGGGCCCCCCAAAAAACACAACTACTCACAGAAATAAATATATATGTATATAAAATATATATATATATATGTATATATAAATAATATATATAGTAATAAATATAAATAGGGGTCGATAACAAACTTATAACCTGCAACACTGCCATATAGAGACCAAATAGTGGTCAGACACCAACTCAAGTATAAACTATAACACCGCTATACAGCGACCACATAATGGTCAGACACCAGCTCAGGTAACCATCACATGACAGTAACTATAGCACTGATCTAACAAAAATACAAAATATCCCCTGACATCCAAAGGCTCACAGGAGACGTCCTATCTGATCAGTCGTTCTCTAAATTGCTCTTTTTCTCTTTTCTTCTCCATCCGGTCTAGACCGCCATGACAACTTTTCCTGGGTGCAACTCGGCCCTACAGAATTCACGACATAAACATCTTAGAATCCAGGATTACAGATGATTGCTGGAGGCCCAGAAAAATAAAACACTGTGGTCAGCTGATTATCTAGGGTCCCTTCTCACAAAGAGAGATTGTCCAAAGTGAAAAACCCCTTTATGTACCAATCTCTGCAAAATACATTAACTATTTCATGCCATGTGCGTACAGGTTAAGGCAGCGAGAAGGAAGTATGTGCGGGCTTCACATTGCCTGGAGGCCGCTCTATATGTGGCAGGTGCCAGCTGTTAGATGCAGATGACACTGACACAAACAGCAGGGATCGCAGTGGGCTGCTGTTTAATGCTTTAGACACTAGGGCGATTGCTGCTATGGCATCTGAATGACTGAGCAACCGTCCTGCACACTGTTCCTCTCCCCTATCGGCACCCCCACAATGAGATCACAGGGTGCAAATCGATTGCTATAGCAGCTGAAAGTCTAATGAAGGCTTCCATAGCTGCTGGCAGGAAGTAAAGGGAGCACCATCTTGGTGCACCCTTTTGCATTATAGAAATAGTGTACAAGTGTACCCTTGGGGGATTTCATGTAGAAGTTAAGAAAAAAAAGGTTTATAAATATAAAAAATAATAATGATTATTAAAAGTAAAAAATGCTCCCATTTGCAATCTCTCTTTAACCAGTGCAGGATGACCGCAAGTTGGTGTTCTTACCATTCCCTGAAATTGCCTGTCTGGATGAACGCTCTATGAGGAAGCATTATTGAGTGTAGGGACTCCACCTGCTCTGGGACTCCCCCTTGGACGTTTTGGGGAGGTGAGTAAATACAAACTTTGGTCAAATACAGAAACTAAGAGTCCCAGGGTTTTTCATAAGCCTTGAGGTTTTATTTATCTTTAGTGTGCCACTGAGTGTTTTGTGAATAATGCTATAGCTTTTTTTAGTGTGCACCTATGCTATGTTTTTTTTCCAGAATATATTTTTTAGATGTGCACAGCTTCTGTATGTTTTGTAGTTCATTTTGAATTGTAATCTCATTGGCTTGCTGCACACAGCTGCCATCTCTTTAACCATTGCAGAATGACCCAGATGGGGTGGTTCCTACCATACACTACATTGCAGTCTGGATTGACGCCTATGAGGAAGCATATTTAGGTGTAAGGGACTCACCTGCTCTGGGATCCCCTTGACTCGTTTGGGAGGTGAGCTTAATCACAATCTTTGGATCAAAATACTGTACAACTAAGAGTCCAGGTTTTTCATATACCTTGAGGTTTTATTTAGTCTTTAGTGTGGCCACTTATGTTTGTTGGGATGTAATGCTATTGCTTTTTTATTGTGCACCTATGCTTATGTTTTTCAAATATATTTTAGATGTCACAGCTTCTGGATGTTTTTGTAGTTTCATTTGAGATTGGTAATCTCAGTTGCTTTCTGCACACAGCTGCTCTCTTTAAACCGTGCGGATGACCCCAGTGGTGTTCCTACCATTCCCGAAATTTGGCAGTCTGGATTGACGCCTAGTGATGAAGCATATTTTAGTGTAGGGACCTCACCTGCTATCTGGGATCCCCTTTGACGTTTTTGGGAGGTGAGTCTTAATACAATCTTTGATCAAATTACTGTAAACTAAAGAGTCCCTGGTTTTTCATATACCAGAGGTTTTATTTAGTCTTTAAGAGCCACAGATGTTGTTTGTTGTATGCTATTGCTTTTTTAGTGTGCACCATGCTATGTATTTTCAGATATATTTTTAGATGTGCACAGCTTCTGTATGATTTTTGTAGTTCATTTGAGATTGGTAATCTTCATTGGCTTGCTGCAACACAGCTGCTCACTTTAACCAGTGCAGGATACCCAGTTGGTGGTTCCTGACCATTCCCTGAAATTGCAGTCTGGCTGACGCTAGTGAGGAAGCATATTTAGTGTAAGGGACTTCACCTGCTCTGGGGAATCCCCTTGACGTTTTTTGGAGGTCGTGAGCTTAATACAATCTTTGATCAAATACTGTAAACTATGAGTCCCCAGGTTTTTCATAACCTTTAGGTTTTATTTAGTCTTAGTGTGCCACTGATGTTTGTTGTATGTAATGCAATTGCTTTTTTTAGTGGTGCACCTATGCTTATGTTTTCAAGATATATTTTAGATGCACAGCTTCTGTATGTTTTGTAGTTCAATTTGAGATTGTA
Organism: Phyllomedusa bahiana; assembly: GCA_025379985.1. Taxonomy (NCBI): domain Eukaryota; kingdom Metazoa; phylum Chordata; class Amphibia; order Anura; family Hylidae; genus Phyllomedusa; species Phyllomedusa bahiana. Next base: position 10,581 of record JAODAL010026713.1, on the reverse strand, counting down.
AACTCATTGGCATGCCTCACACAGCTGCCTCTCTTTAACCATGCAGGATGACCCCAGTTGGTGGTTCCTACCATTCCCTGAAATTGCAGTCTGGATGACGCCTAGTGAGGAAGCATATTTAGGTAGGGACTCACCCTGCTCTGGGATCCCCTGGACGTTTTGGAAGGTGAGCATAATATACAATCTTTGATCAATACCTGTAAACTAAGAGTCCAGGTTTTTCATATACTTGAGGTTTTATTTAGTCTGTTTAGTGTGCCTCTGAATGTTTGTTTGATGTATGCTATGGCTTTTTTAGTGTGCACCCTATGCTTATGTTTTTTCAGTCAGATATATTTAAGATGTGCACAGCTTCTGTATGTTTTGTAGTTCATTTGAGATTGTAAACTCATTGGCTTGCGAGCATCACAGCTGCCTCACTTAACCAGTGCAGGATGACCCAGTTGGTGTTCCTACCATTCCCCTGAAAAATGCAGTCTGAATTGACGCTAGGAGGAAGCAAATTTAGTGTAGGACTCACCGCTCTGGATCCCCCTGAACGTTTTGGAGGTGAGCTTAATACAATCTTTGATCAAATACTGTAAACTCAGAGTCCCAGGTTTTTCATATACCTTGAGGTATTTAATTTAGTCTTTAAGTGTGTCCACTGATGTTTGTTGGATGTATGCGATTGGCTTTTTAGTGTGCACCTATGCTTATGTTTTTCAGAATATATTTTATTATGTGCACAGCTTCTGTATGTTTTGTAGTTCAATTTGAGATTGGTAATCTCATTGCTTCTGCACACATCTGCCTCTCTTTACCAGTGCAGATGACCCAGTTGGTGTTCCTACATTCTCCTGAAATTGCAGTCTGGATTGACGCTAGTGAGGGAAGCATATTTAGTGTACGGACTACCTGCTCTGGATCCCCTTGACGTTTTTGGGAGGTGAGCTTAATACAATCTTTGATCAAATACTTAATAACTGTAAACTAAGAGTCCCAGGTTTTTCATATACTTGAAGTTTTATTTAGTCTTTAGTGTGGCCCCTGATGTTTGTTGGACTGTATGCTATTGCTTTTTAGTGTGCACATATGCTTATGTGTTTTCAGAATTATATTTTAGATGTGTACAGCTTCTGTATGTTTGTATGCAATATTGAGAATGGTAAACTCATTTGCTTGCTGCACACAGCTGCCTCTCTTTACCAGTGCAGGATGGACCCAGTTGGTGTTCCTACCATTCCCTGAAATTGCAGTCTGGATTGACGCCTTTGAGTAAGCATATTTATTGTAGGACTCACCTGCTCTGGGATACCCTTGACGTTTGGGAGAGATGAGGCATAATACAATCTTTGATCAAATACTGTAAACTAATAGTCCCAGTTTTTCCATATACCTTGAGGTTTTATTTAGTCTTTAGTGTGCCACTGATGTTTGTTGGATGTATGCTATTGCTTTTTTAGTATGCACCTATGCTTATGTTTTTCAGAATATATTTTAGATGTGCACAGCTTCTGTATGTATTATAGAAATAGTGTACAAGTGTACCCTTGGGGGATTTCATGTAGAAGTTAAGAAAAAAAAGGTTTATAAATATAAAAAATAATAATGATTATTAAAAGTAAAAAATGCTCCCATTTGCAATTTGCAAATATAACATAATTCATCCCATACAGTGTACACTGTACAAGAAAAAAAAATTCCCAACGCCAAAAAGTTTTTTTGGGGGACATTTCATGTCCCCAAAAATTGGAATGAAAAGTCACATGTATCTCAAAATGGTACCGATAATAACTTCACTATAGTTTGCAGAAAAACGAGCCCTTACCCAGGTCCACAAATGGAAAATCAAAAAACGTTATTGGTCGCAAAAAAAAGGCCCTGCATTTAAAAAATAGAATTACTTTAAAATTTTTAAAAATACTAAAACATAAAAACTCTAAAATTTGGTATCACTGGAATTGTAGCGACCTGCAGAATACAGATAGCATGTCATTCATACCAAACAAACACACACATGCTTGAGAAAGGCTTATTTTTGAGTGAAATGTTGCATTGTCAGTACATAGTTTTTTCACATGGACGTGCTGCCTAATCTTAACTTCTTTTAAACCAGTGAACTCCATAAATATGAAACTTCTGCAAAAATGGCACAATTGTGTTTTTGTTTTTTTCACTCCCTCCCCTCTCCCCTGTACATTACACAGTATGGTCAATGGCACCATTGAAAAGTATATCTTGTCCTCAAGCCCTCATACAACTATGTAGATGAGGGAAAGTTATGGGAAAAAATGAAAATGAAAAATCTGAAAACTGTTTCTTCATTAAGGGGTTATAGAAAATGGTGCAGGATAAGGAAGACGCATCGGTATTTCATACTTATTATATTATATTCATGAAGTAACAGCAGTGGGGATGTTCATTTATGATCTTGCGTAACTTTAATACAGAGACAGTGCAGATAACTATAATAAAGGGCAGCTCCTAAATGAAGCACATATTTGAACAATACTCTTGAAAGGAAATTAAACCTAACCCTTGTCTCCTGGGATTCAGATCCCTTCAATATCAGCGATAAGATATAGGCTTCCTGGACTCTTATGCCACCTGATAAACGGTCCACTCTGTGCAAGAACATCCAAGACCAAAGGTGAATAATGTATTAGTCTAAAAGAGTGTATCAAAGTTTTAGCACAATGCTTCTGATGCTCAGATCTGTTCAGATTCCTCAGCATCTTGAGACATAAGGAGTATTCATCAAGTTTTCCTTTAGTCATCACAGGCATCTGACTTTCCATGAAAGGCTAATAAATTAGCAGCCGAGGCTACAAGGGAGAAGGTCTCTTAAAGGGCTGTTTTGCTAGAATGTAACTTGTGTGTATGTTGATGCCTTCCTCAAAAGCTTTGCATTATTTAAGACTGCAATCATTTGCCTGCCAAGGCAGTATTATTCTAGTGAGACTGCCTCTTCACATTCAGCTGACGGTGCTCCCCAAAAATAATGATTTAAGATTTCCTTGAGACATATTAAAATACATATAGTAAAGAAAGTGCCTAAGATTAGTGTCTTCTGTCTGCAGTGCTGGCACCAATGTACAAATTTAAAGACCCAATAAACTAAAAATATTGAAAATGCTGTAAAACGGTACGAGACAAGGAGTTTAAATGTTATTGGCTTTTGTTTTGGAATAGTGTTAGTTGAGTTTTAAACGGGGTTTGTTTCAGTAATGTAACCCCATGTCAGACTGACACGATGATCAATCGATCTTCATAGGGACTCCCTTCAAAAAGTTCTTAGCAGGGTTACCTTTCTGTAGTTTATCATTAAAGTCAATGTATGAATTAAGCTCCAAAGCCCCCTCAAAGTGGCAGCTGCGGGCTGAATTGTTTTATTTGTTTATTTAAAGGGGGGAAGCCTCACATTGCTTACAATTGTATAAATAAAAAATGAGCTTACTAAGCACCAAATTTACCCCTGCCATTTCTGTGGGTCAAGCCCTCCCTGGTCCTACAAGAACTTGGTTTTGGGCTTCAGGAATAACATGGCATGGTTTGCGCGTCAATACTGGTAAGCCAATGTGTTGAACCAGTGGTGTCACCAATGAATTCAGGAATGGCGCAGAAGGTTTTTGGAATGTGAAATTCCAGGACGATGCACAATCTTTGCTGATGTTTTAAGTGCTCCTGGGAATGTGACCAAAGACTTATTTTCCCCGGGCCCCCAGATTGATTTCTTTTTTAAAGGGGGACCATGACCGGGCTGGGGTTGGGCTCTGCCCGACCGGGGGCATTTTTCCTATGGGCCGGATCACACCCTGGTCTGCCTTGCCCCAGCTGTAAAAATTTTTTTTGAATAAAAATTTTGGTCGCTTTTTCCTTCACTTATTAAAGACAGCGAAAAATGTGGAGGGCCCTGAGGGTCATCGCTGACTCACTTGACATACATGTGGGCTGGGCAGCATGTGGTGGGAAGAGTGAAAAGCTGCAGCCACAGGGGGCGGCCACGGCTGTGAATGGGGCCCCCTTATGCCTTGGGGTTCATACTTTGCGTCGTAGATATCAACAAGGAGTGTTTTTGAGGGGGGCCCCTGGGGGCACCCCGGCGTGTCTGTTGATCACACTGTGACAAGAAGTCGGAAGAAGGCGGAGGCGCTGTCAAACTATAAAAGGTGCAGCACAGTGGGCAGCAGCAAGACCGCTCAGTACACGTGCAATAGAGTGATAGCTGCCTGGTTCCACCTCCCCAGAACCTCACCCACTGCAGGCAGAACACTGATGTGCTTGGCACACATTAGCTCTGTTTCCCAAGATGCCAGCTCCTGTGGATCCTCCTGATTTCCTACAAGAAAAGGCTGGTCGTAAGTAAGTAAGTTTTTTACTTGACTATTGGGGGCCTTGCCAGCTGGTAGGTATCACCACTCCTGTGGGCTTTATCTGCTGCCTAGTACCTGTGTATTTTTTTTTCACTTTATTCAAGTGTTTTAGTAAAAGAGCGGTCTGACAGACATGTATACAGCTCCCTGTAAGTATGTAGCCCCCTGTATATTGATTAGAAAAAAATTTAAAAACATACTCACCTCTCCCCGTTCTCCCTCTGAGGTGCTCGTTCCAGGAGCTAGCATTCGGCATGAGCAGTGTGACATCACCACACTGCTTATGCTGGGACGTTGCTATCGTGATCTCCTATGCCTGAAGCCCATGAGATTTCTACCTTGGAGATACAGTGGGGCAGGAGGAGTGATACAGTCAGAGGCTCACAGGTGTACTCAGTGTGCAGTGCAAGAAGCCAATAGCTATAGGCATACTGTTCTGACATTGAGGAGATGCAGCGGGTCTGGGCCTGCACACCAATGGGCTTCAGATACCATCTGCCAATGGAGCTCAGGGTCCACCTTGGGTTTCACCGGCTCCCAGGTTGGGCAGTGCGAGCCTGTATCAGTGTACTACTCAGTTGGCTGATATTTTCAGATGTATCAGAGTTCAGCTTGACTGTGATATCACGTTTTTTCATGCTACTTGCTCTTTGCCATTAAGAAGCATTGAAAATGTTGTGATAACATTTTGTGATGTGATATGGTGGGTTATCTGTTATGTTTAGCTTTGCTACATCGGTATATAGGGCTATTGCATTCCACAGCGCTGTACAGTGATTATCATTATTCACACTGGTCCCTGTGCCCATTGGAGCTTGCAGTCTAAGGTCCAGATTAATATATTAGTATGTTTTTGGAGTGTGGAGTTAATACCACACCCAGAGGAAAGCTATGCAAACAAGAGGAAAACACATAAACTCCAGCGATGCAAAGCAATAGTGCTAACCACTGAACCACCATGCTGCTGTACCTGACTAGACTCTCAGCAAGGACTCTGTTGTTTCTTGTGCTATTATGCAAAAACGCACACACGATGCCCAAAACAAACATTTATTTGGACGCACCTCAGTCCTCACCTACAGATGCTGTAGTGCAACACCTTTAGCAATGCATTATCCCTATCATGTGCAGGTTGACAGAACAATGGTTCCTTTTCACTGACACTTCTTTCATCTGCAGCATCACAACCAGGAACACCAATCCTGATATAATGAGCTAACACAGGATATGGCCACATAACTGAGGAAATGGTTCCCAAACTCTAGCAGGCATACGTGCCTATAGAGTAATTGTACAGTGCAATTTGATAACATACATTGTATAACAACAATAATAGAAAGCTTTTCCCTGAAGACAATACAATGCGATTTGTAAGTGTAAAAACTGAATGATGCACAGTAAATTTGAACCTTAAAGGGAGTTACATTTTTCCCTTTAGGCCAGGATGGTTCATGCCTTATGGGTTCTATATTTATTTTATATTTAAAGGGAGACAAGGTCTTTACTTATAACCAACATTTAAGCACCAGTTGTGATGGCAATCGACGGCTTAAAAAAGTCCTCTGTGGCTGCTTTCTCACTATTCCCATGTAGGCACTACTATTGTACACTGTTCTGCAATATATTACTGTTGCTGAACAGTGTATAAGCAAGTACAAGTGAAAAACAAAACATTTAGAAAAAATATAAACTAAGAAATATAAAAACTTCAAAACACTCTCCTTTTGCCATTTTTTATCCCAATGGTGAAGACCGAAAAAAATACCCAATACCAAAATAGTGCTTTTTTTGGTCACATTACAATACAAAAAAATTGAAATAAAAAGTAATCAAAAAGTTGTATGCATCCCAAAATGGTATGAAAACAACTCTACAGCCTGCAAAGAAACAGCCTTTACTCAGATCTATAAATGGAAAATAAAAGTTATTGGTTGCAGAAAATAGTGCTGAAACAAATACAAATAGTACTAAAACATTTGCGGGTATTGTAAGGACCTGTAGAATAAAGATAACTTTGGTAATAATTAATACAACACAGTGAACTTCAGAAAACTGAACCCCACAAAAAAGAGAAATTGCAGCTTTTTTCACATTCCACCCCACTGAGAATTTTGTTTTAGTTTCCGAGTACACTATATTAAATGCTCATCAATAGCACCGTTAAAAAAGTTATGGCTCTTGAAAGTAATGGAGAAAAAAACACAACACAAACAAAAATTCCCTGCAGTAGGAAGAATTTACCTATACAGTTCATATTTCATAAGATTTTATTGCTTTTTATCCTGCCATTGGTTGAATTTGATGAACATATTTTTTTAACCATATGTAACCGTAACAGCAAGGAGCCTCTAAATTATGTTTACTAATCACTTTTACTGTAGTACCAGATTAGTTCTTAATGGCCCCTGGGCAAACATACTATTACCTTTTTTTGGACGGAGAGAGACTGCAAGCAATATTCTATAACCTACCTGATATCAACTGGTGGATTCACTGAGGAGTGGAGTCTATGGAACCCCTGGTCTTCACTCTGATTTTGACTCCGTTGCAGAAAACACCTGGGTTTCCCTAACTCAGCACAGTCCTTTAAGGAAATGGAAAATTCAAAATACTGTACATAAGGAGCAGAGTAAAGATGTAGTTGGTCAGCTTCCAGCCAGAAAGCAGCAACACTCTTCACCTGTTAATTTTTACAGGCTTGCGTCCACACCCAGAGAAACATTATGCTGGAGACTTCGGGAGTAACAGACCACTCTGGACCCGGGAGTGTGTCACATAGGTCAGTAGGTGCGCCGGAGGCATCACCCAAACAGCTACGGGGGCCATTCCTGGGTACTCCATTTAAACCTCTTTGAATCTGTTAGGTGCAGGATCAATTGAAAACATTTAAGTCTGTTTTATTGTTTCTAATCATTAATCATTTATTGAAACTGTTCATATATTATGTGCCCAACTATTCTCTATTTACCCTTAACCAGTTAATCAGTTATAGTGCGCTTGGAAAAAGCATTGCTATTTTCAAGATGACTACCTCCAGGATTGATGATGCTGGAAGAATACATGGGTTCACTAGGGCCTATAACATTGCTTTGCAGAAAAAGCAGGCAAATGGCGCAACCCTTTGGACAACATCAAAAGAAAATTTCCAATGGCTTCGTAAACAACCCCCAAAAAGGAACTGTACTCGATGGACTGTGAAAAACTTTTCGAAATGTTTAAAAAGAAGGATTGATATTTTTTCCTATATGTATGATCTTTATTTCCATAATTGTTCAACAAAGTTATTTAACCAGTAAACAACAACATTATAGTACTTGCTACGTATTAATGGTTTTAAAAAATGTTGCTTCCTCATATTTAAAAGAACTATATTCCAGAAAAACCCATGTGGAGTGTAATTTCCCTGAATTGATGAGCGTTACGTTACTATCTCTTTGGGTCGTAGTCGATTTGGCAATTATCAATTAGATTCCTAGTCGATAATAATTTCGCCGTGACCATTAAATCTATGGGAGAGGAAAAACACCTTCTTCTTCCCCCAAACAGGGTGGAAAGCTGGAAATTAACACCAAACAGCAAACGATAGGGGCTACATCTTGGGCAAGCAATTAGGTTAAAAAAGCCACAGAAAAAAAAATCCCGACCTTTCACTATCCCTTCTTGCCCACAGCATGCCCAAAAACCTGCATGACCAAAAATTAAAAGTCCAGAAGGCGATTTTTGAACCATCATTTTACTTGAACTGGAATTTGAATACCCTTCCGGGAACCGCATGAGCCCCAAACCTGCTGAACAGTTTAAAATCGGGAAAAGGATCTTTCAACCACCATTTTGTTGAACGGCATTACTTCCCTTTTCGTACCCAATGCCCATTAAACCTGTCTGCCCCACAGAAAAATAAAAAAGGGTTTTATTTTTTGGGAAGGACAAAAGGGAAGTTATTTTTCCCCCAAAAAAATCCCAAAATTTTAAAAATTTAAACGGACATTAACTATATTGTCCTGTACCCAGTAGACCTTTAAAACCCGTTAACCCCAGATAAAAAGTGCGGGAAAAGGAGTCTTTAACCACCTTTTAGTTGAATAAAATTTGCTATACCTTTCTGGCCCGCAGTATGCCATTAAATTCGCCCCCCAAAATTAAAAAGTGCCGGGAAAAGGGAGTCTTTCCAACCCCCATTTTATTAAGGGCCCTTGACTATACTTCCTTCCCGCAGAAGACCTTTAAAACCTGTCTGACCCCAGTTTTAAAAAGTGCCGGAAATAGGAGTCTTTAAACCACCATTTTGTTTCACTGGATTTTGACTAACCTGTCCGGCCACGCATGAGCCCCAAACCTGCATGCCCCCCACTTTTAAAAAAGTGCCGAAAAAGGAGTCTTTCAACCACCATTTTAGTTTCACGGCATAGATACCCTGCCTGGGCCACGCGACCCCTAAACCTTTTTTGACCAACAGTCACAAAGTGGCACTAGCTTTTTTTTGTAAGTGACTCTCTTTTGTATTTTTTTGGGGGTAACTGACTTTTTGTTTAGGGAAATTTTATTTGGGGAAATTTTTATTATAGTTTTATATTTTTCCCCTTTTTTTTTTTTTTCAAGGGATAAAAAAACCCTACACCAACACCCCCCCCTGCATTTTAAAGGTATTTTTACACTGTAGATGTTTTAAATTTCGTCCGCAACCCCATAATAAAAAAAATGTCCTAATCATCCCAAAACACTTTTTAGTTGAGAAGACATTTTCCTCCTGGCTTCTGAAGTGATCAGCCAATCAATTTAATGGGTTTTATTTTTTTTCCCCCAAATCCCTTTTTCATTATTAGGGGCGACTCCCCTGGAGACAAATGAGCGACCCCAAAATGACCCAGCCCAAAAATTTTAAGCCCCAAATTTTGGGAATTTGTGTCCAGCCCTGGACCCCTTTTGACACTACTTAACCCCCACAAAATCACCTTTTTTTAAAAACGATTTTTTTGAGAAATTTTTGTTCCTGATTTTCCCCAACGGGGAGAGCCCGTGCTGCGCAGCCATCGTTAACACGGATCCAGCTGCCAATTTTTCAGTGGGTGGGTGAAGCCAGGGTAGCATTTTTCACTATTAACACGCAGGTTTTTAGAGCCAGGGTTTGAGTTACAGTTGCGGGGAAGCCCAGGCTGCTCCGTCATCATTTAAAAGGGAAAAATTTCCCTTATGCGCAGAACGAAAACATTGTGCTGAAGCAAGTGCGAAGTTGAGTTTTAAAACTCCCCGCCTTCCAAGTAAAAGTCAAGACCGGGGGAGCCTTGCCCCCCCGTATGAGGCGGACCCAAATTAAACTTCACTTGGAAAAATGGGGTTAACGCCCGTTCCCCCCAGGTGCCCTTTTTCTTGGCATTCCTTTTCTCATTTTACTCACCCTTCTGGAGGAAATTGTCTCTTTACTTTGTTCTCGTCCTGTCCATACCCCTGTCCCTGAATAACCTACACTGGTCAAGTTTTCCTGTACCTCCCTTGTCAATTTGAGGAAATTTTTTTTACCACTATTTTGTACATGCAAGTTTTTTAGTAGAATTTTTAGAAAAAACCCTTTTTAAAATAGGAAGGAACCCACCATGTCTTTTTTCTCTTTTTAATTTAAAAAATGGGTTGTCTCAAAAAAGGGGTTTATAGCTTGTTAAAGACTTGCAAAAACAAGTCATTTTGCAATATGGTCCATTAACATGTCCACCTATTCCTGTTTTTGACAGCTCCATCCCTTTAGCCACTCTTTACAATTGTGAAGAACAAAGTCTTTTGAAACAAAAAATTTTTTTTTTTTTAATAGGACCTGTAATTCGATCTCCAGCAAAATGCCCCCAAAAATTCAAACAGACCCCTGACCACTTTTGACAATTTTTGGAGAACAAAATTTTGTTAAAAACAACATTTTTTTAATAGGACCTTTTGTATAGCTGCATGTGCCTGCAAAATGCCCCAAAAATTTAAACATGACCCTTGAGCCACTTTTGACAATTTGAAGAACAAATTTTGTTAAAAACAACATTTTTTATAAAGGACCTTAGTTGTTACGGTTCCGGACGGGAAGTGGATCCATGGACCACCACAAGCGATGGGGTAAGCCACGCCAGGGAAAGGAAACTAATAGGTCCCCTTTTCACCAGGCCCCCCAAAGCGGGGTGGACTTGCTGCGCGGGGGTCACCAGGCGTTTCCCCTGACGTGCTTGCTTGCGGGGGCACCCAAGTATAG
>JAODAL010026712.1:0-56246 GCA_025379985.1 Phyllomedusa bahiana | reverse complement strand
TGCGTTCTCAACCCCGATTTTTTTGGATGTGTTTCGGCCCCAATCACTTCGGGGTATAAAAAAATAGATGAAGGGCCCAACTCGCTCCCCACGCATAGAGGTATTGCCCTCCCAGAAACCCAGCGTCTATTGGGGACCTTCCACAGGGGGATATACAAAAAAACGCACCCGGGCTTTCCACAAAATTTCGTTTGACTTCACAAGATGAATAGGCATGGATCTTGATGTGTGTGGCCCCAATTTCCGGGGTCACAGACTTTGGGGGGTCTACTTCACACCTCTTCAAAAGAAAGGGTCCTCTTAAAACTTTTTTTTTTTTTAAATGATATTTCTTACTGCAATTTTTATTCTCATTCCCAAAAAAGACTTTTGTGATTTGGGTTTTGTGGAGACGTAAAAGACCCCAAAGGGTTTCATACAAAACCGTATTCCTTTTATCACTTTATTTTTAGAATTTTTCGCATTGTCAAGGTTTTGGGGATCTTTGCTGTGAGATCGCAAAAATCATGCCCTTTTGGGAACAAAATTGGGGCTTCAAAGGGGGCATTTTCCCTAAAAATTTTTAAATGGCTGAGAATTCTATTTATAATTTTTTTGGGGTATGTTGCTGTGAATAAGCTAAAAATCAGGGCCCTTTTTGGAAAAAATTTTTCTAAGGGGGCTTTTTCTCCCCCAATTTTTAACAGTGGCTAAGTCATATTTAAATTTTTTGGGGTTGTTGTGTGAGATACAGCTATAATCTGGTCCTCGGGAACGAAATATGGCTTCTAAGGGGATTTCCCCCTTTCCAAATTTTTAAAACGTGCTGAAATCATTTTTATAATTTTTTGGGGGTATGTTGCTGTGAGATACAGCTATAATCAGGGCCTTTGGGAACAAAATTGGCTTTAAGGGCATTTTCCCCACAATTTTTAACGGGGCTGAGAATCATTTTTATAATTTTTTGGGTCAGCTGCTTTAAAAAAAAAAATTCTTTCTAAAACATTTGTTTTCACAATTAAAAGAGTGGCCTCAAAATCAAATTTTAAAAAAAAAAAAAATACTACAGCTCCCAATTTTAAAAAATTGGTTGCTAACAGAAATTTGTTCTTCACAATTGTCAAGAGTGGCTCAAGGGTGATGGTGCTGTCAAAAACAGGAATAGGTAGGACACTGTTAATGGACACATATTGCAAAATGACTCCTTTCTCCGGCACTTTTTAATCTGTGGGTCATGCAGGTTTGAGGGTCAGGCTGTGGTACAGGATATGGATAGTCAATGTCCAGTACAACTAAAATTATGGTTCAAATACTCCTTTTTCCGGCAATTTTTATTTTGTGTCAGATAGTTTTAAGGGTCATGCTGTGGTACAGGACATGTATATTCAATGTCCAGTTCAACTAAAATGGTGGTTCAAAGACTCCTTTTTCCGGCACTTTTTAATCTGGGGGTCTTCCTTTTTTGGAGCTCATGCTGTGGCCCAGGATATGGATAATCAATGTCCAGTTCAAGTAAAATGATGGTTCAAATAATACTGCCTTCTGGCACTTTTTAATCCGTGGGTCATGCATGTTTAAGGGTCATGCTGTGGTACAAGACAGGGATAGCGAATGGTCTGTGACTTTTTTTCTGTGGCTTTTATAGCCTAAGTGTGTTGCCTAAGATGTAGCACGTATCCAGTTTACTGTTGTGGATGTTAATTCCAGCTTCTCCAGCCCTGTTTGGGTGTAAGAATGAAGGTGTTGTTCCTCTCCCATAGACTTTAATGGTCATCGGCGATAATCTATTAATGATAATAATTGACGATATCGACTATCGATCCAATGACGATAGTCGACGTAATCGCTCATCACAAGTGGTAAAATCCCTTTTTTTTTTTTTTTTTTTTTTTTACAGATTTTGGCAATTAGGTCCGTTTTTTTTACAGATTTTGGTGCTAAAATACGTTTTTTATGGATTTGGCGCTTATTAAGTTATCTCGCTTTTGTTGCTAAAAATCCAGATAATATGGATATTTTTCCACAAAATCAGTTTTTTTAACGATTTGTCCACCGAATAAAGTTATCATACCTTTTGTCCCGCCAAAAATCAATTTTTTAAGGATTTTGACGCTAAAATTCGGATTTTTGCAGATTTTGCCACTAAAAAAGTTATCTCACTTTTGCCACTAAAAATCCATTTTTACGGATTTTGGCGCTCCTAAAGTTACCTTGCTTTTGCTGCTAAAAATCCATTTTATGAATTTTGGTGCTAAAATCATTAAAAAATATTTTTTAATGGCAAAAGAGATATACTTTATACAACCACCAAACCCACACCTAAATCCATAAAAAAAGATTTTTAGCGCTAAAAGCAAGATAACTTTATTAGCGCCAAAATCCGTAAAAATCTGGTAGCGACAAGATCAAGATAATTTTATTATGAACGGTACAAACGAGGACAACACGGCACATATATGCAAAATTGCTAAGGAATAACCTGTGGTTAACATCTACGTATAGGTGGGACCTAATCTCCTGTGTATTTCATTCCAAAAAACATGCCAAAAACCACCAAAAAACTCCGGCCACTTTCAGCCGTTCCTAGGCGGCAAGGCGGCATCGCCTCCCCGCCCCCTCAACCCACCCGAGAATCGCCCCCCTGACTTCTTGCGCGGCTGATTTAAACAACAGTCGCGCAGACCTGCACCTGCAGGAGGAGCGGGACGATCGTTTCCCGTCCTACTCCTCCCCTGTAATCTCAGCATCGCAGGGGCCACAGCTTTCAACCGCCCCCCTGCGACTTCAAATAACCTCGCGCAAAGGCAACTCTGCCGCAGAGAACCCTGGACTGCGTGGCATGTAAGAAGCGTGATGACGTCACGCTGCTTACTATCACTCAGCGCCTCCGGACCCGGACGCGCGGACCAGAGAGTACACTTTTCTTATTTTATAATATTACAGGAAACACGCTACAGGGGGCATCACTGCTACAGGGGTGAAACCATTGCTACAAAGGGGGCATCACTGCTACAGGGGCATCCTGCTACAGGGGGCATCACTGGCTACAAGGAGGCATCATCAGCTACAGCATCACTGCTATACAAAGGGCACACTGGCTACAGAGGCATCACTGGCTACAGGAACATCACTGGCTACAAGGGCATCACTGGCATACAGAGCGGCATATCACTGCTTACCAAGGGCATCACTGGCCTACAGGGCTTCACTCTTACAAGGGGGCATCACTGACTACAAGGGGCCATCACTGGCTACAGGGGCATTCACAGGCTACAAGGAATCTAACTGCAACAAGGGGGCATCACTGCTACAAAGGGGCTTCTACTGGCTACAGGGCATCACTGCTACAAGGGGCATCCTACTCTACAGGGCAATCACTGTAACAGGGGCATCATTGGCTAACAAGGGGGGCATCTACTGGCTACAGGGGGCATCTACGGGCTACAGAGGCATCCACTGCTACAAGGGCATCTACCTGGCTACTAGGGCATCGACTGCTACAGAGCATCTACTGCTACAAGGGGCATCTTACTGCTACAGGGGAATTTAACTGCTACAGGCATCACTGGCTACAAGGGCTTCAACGCTACGGAGCTTCTACTCTACAGGCATCACGGCTATAAGGGGGCATCTCTGCTACTAGCATCTACTCTACAAGGGATGTACTGGCTCCAAGGGCAAATCACTGGCTACAAGGACATCTACTCTACAGAGGGCATCACTGGCCTACAGTGGCATCACTGCCGCCAGGGGGGCATCACAGGCTACAAGGGGGCCATCTACGTGCTACAAGGGGGCATCTACTGGCTACAGAGGCAACTATCTACAGACTACACAAGGGGGCATCTACTGGCTACAGGGGCATCTACTGGCTACAGGGGCAATCGTCACTGGTCTACAAGGTGGCATCAACTTCTACGGAGGCATCCGTACTACTGCTACAGGGGGGGGGGCATCACTGGCTATAAGGGTCGGCATCTCAGCTACAAGGGGCATCTACTGCTACAGAAGGCATGTAATGGCTACAGAAGGCATCACTTGCTACAAGGAGGCTTCTACTGCTACAGGGCATCACTGCTACAGGGGGGCCATCGACTGCCACAGAGCATCACTGCTCAAGGGGTCATCTACTGCTACAGGGGGGCCATCACATGGCTACAAGGGTGCATCACAGCTACAAGGGCAACTACTGGCTACAAAGGGCAGCTACTGCTACAGGGCATCACTGCTACAGGGGCAATCATGGCTTACAAGGGCATCTACTGCTACAGGCAACTACTCTACAGGGGCATCACTGCATACAAAGCATCTTACTGCTACAAGGCATCTACCTAGCTACAAGGATCTACTGCTACACGGGGCATCTTACTGGCTACAGGGGCATCTACTGGCTACAGAAACACTGCCTACAAGGGGGCATCTACGGCTACAGGGCATATATGGCTACAGGGGGCATACTTGACAAGGGGTGCATCTACTGGCTACAGGGCATCACTGGATATAAGGAGGCAGTCTTCAGCTTACAAGGGGGCATCTACTGCTACAGAGGGGCATGTAATTGGCTTACAGAGCATCCCTCTGCTACTAGGAGGCATCTACGGCTACATGGGCATACTGGCTACAGGAGGGGCATCACAGGCCACGGGGGGGCACACTGGCTACAAGGGGGCACTTCGGCTACAGGGGGCATCACTGCTTACAAGGGGCACAACTTGGCGTACAAGGAACTACGGCCTAAGGGGGCATCTAACTGCCTACAAGGGGGCATCTACTGCTACAGGGGCATCTACTGCTACACATCACTGGCTACAATGGGCACTACAGCTACAGGCATCACCTCTACAAGGGTGCACTACTGCTACAGGGGGCATCACTGGCTACAGGGGGGGGCATCACTGGCTACGGGCATTACTACTACAGGGGCATCTACTGGTACAGGCATCACTGCTGACAAGGCACTACACTAAAAGGGGGCAGCACTGCTACAAGGGGGCATCTACTGGCTAACAGGGCATCTCTGGCTACAAGGGCATCTACTGCTACAAGGGGCATCACGGCAACAGGGCGAATCACTGGCTACAGGGGGCATCACTGGCTACAGGGGGCATCTACTGCTACAGGGCATGTACTGGCTAACAAAGGGCATTTACTGGTTTTACAGGACCATCACTGCTACAGTAGCATGTACGGCTACAAGGGCATTATCTTCTACAAGGGCATCATTGCTACAAGGGCATCACTGGCTAAAAAGGGGCATCACTGCTACAAGGGGCATTGACTGCTACACTGGGCATCACGTCTACAGGGACTCACTCTACAAGGGGCAAAACTGGCTACAGGCATCATTGGCTTACAAGGTCATCACTGCCTACAAGGGGCATCACTGTTACAGAGGCATCACTGGCTACAATCTTAACTGGTACAAGGGGCATCACTTGGCTAATACGGGGCATCACTGGCTATGGGGGGCATCACTGCTACATTCAATCCACTGCAACAGCATCTACTGGCTACAGGGCATGTCTGGCTACAGGGGGCAACATTTGGCTACATAGGCATCTACTGCTACAGAGCATCTACTGGCTACAGGCATCGACTGCTACAAGGGGGCATAACAGGCTACAGGGGGGCATCGACAGGCTACAAGGGGGCATGTAACTGGCTACAGTTCATGTACTTGGCCTACAGGGCATCATAGGCGACAAGAGGCATCTACTGGCTACAAGGCATCAACTGGCTCAGGGGCATCACTGCTACAAGGGGCAAAAATGGCTACAAGGGCATCACTGCTAAAGGGCTTCACTGGCCACAGTGGCAACTACTGCTACAAGCATCACAACTCCGCTACAAGGGGGCATCAATGGCTATAGGACTCACGTGCTACAGCAGGGTTTTTTGGGCCCCAAATCCCTACTGCTACAGGCCATCCACTTGCTACAGTGGGGCAATTACTGGCCCAGGGGCATGTACATGCTACAGGGCATGTACTCTACAGGGCATCACTGGTACAGAGGGCATCTACTGCTACAGAGTGCATCTACTGCTACAGGCACTACTGGCTACTGGGCAATCACTGGCTACAGGGGCATCACTGACTGGCTACAAGGGCAGCTACTGCCTACAGGGTGCATATCCTGCTACAGTGGCATCACTGCTACAGAGAGGCACTACTGGCTACAGGCACTACTGCTACAGTGCATCACTGGCACACAGAGAGGGCATCACTGCTACAGGGTGCACTACTGGCTACATGGGCATCACTGCTACAGGGGCATCTACTGCTACAAGGGGGCATCCTACTGGCTACACGGGGCATCACTGGCTACAGGGGCATCGACAGGCTACAGGGGGGCATCACTGCTACAGGGGGCATTACTGCTACAGGGAGCATGTACTGGCTACAAGGGGCATTTACTGGATACATGCATCACTGGCTACCAAGGCATATAATCTACAAGGCATCTACTGGCTACAGGGGCATCACTTGCTACAAGGAGCATCACTGACTAAAAGGGGCATCACTGCTACAGGGGCATTACTTGCTACAGGCAATCACTGCAACAGGGGATCACTGCACAAGGGGGCATCACAGCTACAGGTCATCTTCGCTACAAGGGGCATCACTGGCTACAGGCATCCACTGGCTACAAGGGCATCACGGCTACAGCATCACTGGCTACGGGGCATCACTGCTACAAAGGGCAATCACTCCACTGGCTACAACAGATGGCATCTACGGCTATAGGGGCAATCACTCTACAGGGGCATCTACTGGCTACAGGGCATGTACTGGCTACAGGGAATCACTGCTACAGAGGCACTACTGGCTACAGAGCATCTCTCACAGGGCATCACTCTACAAGGCATCTACTGCTATAGGGGCATTACTGCACCAGCAATTACTGCTACATGGCATTACTTGCTACAGGCATCACTGGCTACAGAGCATCTACGGCTACAGAGCATCTACTGCTACAGGGGTGCATCACTGCTACAGAGGCAATCTACTGCTATAGGGGCAATGTACTGCTACAGGCATGTACGCTACAGGCATGTACTGCTACAGGGGCATCACTGCTACAGATGGTCCCCATCTACTGGCTACAAGGCATCTCTGGCTACAGGGCGCATTTACTGCTACAGTGCATCACAGCTACAGGGCATCACTGCTACAGAGGGCATCTACTGCTACAGGCATTTAACTGGCTACAGGGGGCATCACTCTACATCAGGGGCATCAATGGCTAAAGAGGGAATCACTGGCTACAGAGGCCTCTACTGGCTACAGGCCATCACTGGCCACAGAGGAGCATCTACTGCTACTAGCGCATCAACTGGCTACAGGGGTATCACTGGCCACAGGCATTACTTGCTACAGGCGGGCATCACGCTACAGGGCAATCACTCGGCTACAAGGGGGCATCACAGCATACAGGGTCAACATTCCGAACAAGGGGCAACACTGGTACAGGGCATCACTGCACAAGGGCATCACTGGCTACAGGGGCATCACTGCTAACAAGGGGCATCACTGGCTACAAGGAGGCATACTGTCTACATATGCATCTACTGGCATAGGGGCATCACTGGCTACAGGGAATCTACGCTTACAGGGGCATTACTGGCTACAGGGGCATCACAGGCTACAGATGGAGCAACTACTGGCTACAGAGGCATCTACTGGCTACAGCATCACTTCTACGAGCATCTACAGGCTATGGGGCAATGTAACTGCTACAGGGCATGTAACTGTCTACAGGGCATGTACTGGCTACAGGGGCATCACTGGCTACAGAGGGCATCTACTGTACAGAGGCATCTACAGGCTACAGGGGGGCATTTACAACTGGCTACAGGGCATCACTGCTACAGGGGCATCACTGGCTACAGATGCATCTACTGGCTACAGGCATTTACCTGGCTACAGTGGGCATCACTGGCTACAGGGGCATCACTGCTACAAGGCATCACTGCTACAGGTGGCCTCTACTGGCTACAGGCATCACTGCCACAGAGAGGCATCAACGCACACAGACAGCTGGCATCTACTGTCTACAGGGGGTATCACTGCCACAGAGGGGCCTCTCTAGCACAGGGTGCACTTCTGGCTACAGGTAGCATCACTGCTACAGGGGCATCAAAGCTACAGGGGGCTACTACCAGCTATAGGGGCTACTTCTTGGCTACAGGGCATATTACATGCTACCAATATGAGGAGCTATAGATGGAATTTTATTTAGAATAGAATTGTACAGAACACTGCTAAATGGAGGAGTCTTAAATATTTTTTGTAAATTTACAGTGAAGAGTTGGGAGTATCGTCATGGCGCTGGAACAGATGGAAAAGAAGAAGAAAAAGAGAACAACTCTTCAGAGACAGACTCCTTGAGACACAAATATAACGTTACTGTCATCATTTATAAGTCTGCAGACCGTGTAACAGCGTTAATCCACCACTGTATGGCACAGTAAGCTGCAATAATGGTGAAGTAATGGTTTATACACTGTAATGGTCAATTTTGTATACTTCATCACTATATGCTGGTGATATTGGTCAGAGTGTTTATTATCGGTCTACTTATGGTGTGATATTGGCCGGTGTGGTTTTTAAAATTATTCGTTACTGTGTTTGTCATATGGGTCTTGGATTCTGGTTGGTTACGGTCCTTATTGGTTAAACTGAGGGCATTTTTTATATTTTATATGTACACATTGTGGTAAAGCTTTTGATATTTTTGGTTTTCTTATGTGATGAAAATTTTGCATAGCGGCGCAATGGGGGGGTTTACGGGGGGGGGGTGGGGGGGATTTCCACCTCGCCTAGTGAAATTACCCTAGGAATTCCCCACACTTTTCTAGACCCAAATTAAAATTTTTGCCCTCATGGCGTTTTTTCAAATGTTTCTAAGACCCCATAAATAAAACACAAAAAAAAGACTTCATGGAGACAGCATGACTTTTTTACAATAAAATTATGGGACATTTTACGGTTTTTTTTTCAGTGCTTTTAAAAAAACAAAAAAAACCGAAAAAAACTGATGTTTTTCTGTGAAAGGGGAAATCCTTAACTCAAGCATTTTTTAGGCGCATACAGCTATCTAGGTGCATAATTGGGCCACTTTAAAATGTGCGTGCCTGCCAAACGGGCCTTTTTGGGGTGTAGTCTGTTCAACTTTTAAAAAGGGCAAACATTTTTGGTAAAAAATCCCCAAAAAAAAGGTGCAGTCAAATCTACATTCGCTCTAGTTTTAATTTATTCCACCAAATTACCCAATTTTTTTAGTTATTTTTCTCCAGTATCTTACTGTTTTGTACATATTTGTACATTTTGCTTTCTCAGTCCAAACATGATTTACCAAATTTAAACTTTTTCCCCATTTTTCCCCCAACTTCATTTCCCCTAAAATCCTTTGTAATATTTTATTATCCTTCTCTTTGTTGATCGCCTTACAAAGCTTTGTATCATCTGCATATTTTGAAATTCTACTTTGAAAGCATTCTAAAAGGTCAATAACAAACATTTTAAAAGAGGGCCCAGTACTGACCCTTTTGGTACCCCAGAGGTAACAGTCACCCAATCAAAGTACGTTCCGTTCTAACCACTTTTTGTTTGCTATTACTATGTATTGTTAACCCATTTACATATATTTCTGCCACCCAGCACCCTTTAAATTTTTGCACATCCCTATGGGGGCACACTGCAAAACCTTTAAAAAAAGTCCAATAGACAATTCCCCAGCCTTACCCGCCCTTGGAAACTTTTCTCCTTTTACAAGATATAATTTTTTACAGGGACCGATCCTTGAAAATATGCGATCTGTGTTGTAACTGTTTTTCATTGGATACTCATAGGGATCTCTTAAAATCCTTAAAATTTTTTTTAAAAATAAAGTTAAACTTAGAGGCCTAAAGTTTCTGAACACAGACGTGCAATCCATTAACCTCTTACTACCCCAGCTAGTTTTGACCTCTGACAGAGTCCAATTTTTTTAAATATGTCATGTGTCACTTAATTTCCTTATATTTTATTAATGCTTTTACTAGAGATGAGCGAATTTCCCAACAATTTGATTCGGCCTATTTGTTGAATTTTTCCCCAAAATTCTGTTTTTTAAAACTATTTGTACAAAATTTGGAATAAAAACTATTTCCGGTTAAAACCTTTGGGGGTTGTAGAAAAATTTTGCCCTCAGAAATATGCAAGGGGGTGGGTTTGGTATTGAAACAAGCTGGTTTTATATAACCCAGATGACAGGGCTGCTCTTAGAACCCTTTACACTTACTTATCTGGGGATTACGGGCAAAAAAGACCAAATAACTGAAGTGGGGAAGCAGCTAAGGGTAGGGCAGCACCCCGGAAGGAATAGAGCGAGGGGCCCAAAATCCCAAAAAAGCGCAAAGAGATACCCTTTTACACCCCATCAATGATTCCCCAGATATACAAACCTGTTTGTTAAACGCTGAACCAAAAGAGTACAAAGATTACTTTTTTCACTCACTGTGTGAAATACTTTGAAATACAGTGTTGTATTTCCACACACACATCTCCATTACAACAGGTTTTTATTTTTGATATTTTTCTCGCGCCAAAGATTACTTTTTTATTTTTGGGGAAAAAAACCTTTGAAATACAGTGTGTGTATTTGTCATATATACACTTCTACATTACAGGCAGGTTATTATTTTGGGATATTGTTCTCTGCACCAAAGAGGTACTTTTTTCACTTACAAGGGGAAACATCTTTGAAATACATGGGTATATGTAGAATCTGCAGGCATAAAGTGAAGTGTGGCTAGGGTTCTTATGTTGGCACCACGGTCCTGCGTTAACATATGCAGCATCACCATCCAGTGGCCTGGGAAAAACGTGTCTCAGATGTGGTGGTCCATCCTGCCGCAGCAACTGCAGCAGCACCATTTCAGGCAGTCAAGGCTCCACCACCTCTGCCTAAGGGAGCTTTCTGTCTTTCCCATCATCTACCGGTCAAGATGCTTCTGCTCTTCGCCACTCATTGTGCCAGCAGTCGTTCACCGAGTCGATTACCAAGCGACAGCAGTATGCGTCCAGCCATCCTATGGCATAGAAGCTGACCGTGCCTCTTTCCAAGTTGGTGGTACTGCAGTCCCTCCCTTTTCAAGTGGTGGACTCTGCTGCACAGATTAGATCAGCCATGCCGCCTCACCTAAACTTTGACAATTGAGTCTGGATTATTTTGGCTACCTGCCTCAGCTACTATTCTGATGCTGCCACCCACCTGATGTCACACATCTGCTGACAGCTGCTCCTTGTACCACACACCATCTTTACCAGGGACTTGTATTGCCACCTACCTTCCCACTCTTCACTGGGCCATTATATAGCCTTCTAATGCTGTTGCCACCTCATCATTCAGGTCCCCTCATGTTGCTGCTGTCACCTCCAGGCTATGTCACTCTCTGGCTTGATGCTGCTGCCACCTCCTTATTATGTCACCTAGTTGCCGCCACCTCAAAATTATGTCACTATACCACTCTCTGGCCTGATGCTGCTGTTGCTGCCGCCATCTCCACACTGTGTAATGGTGACAATCTGTGGCCTACTCATGCTGCTGCCACAATCGCAATCTGTCATTGTGCCACTCTGTAAACTACTCATGCTGCTGCCAACTCCACAGTCTGTCATTGTGCCACTCTGTAAACTACTCATGCTGCTGCCACCTCCACAAGATGTCATTATGCCACACTGCGGCCTACTCATTTTGCTGCCACCTCCACAATCTGTCATTGTGCCACTCTGTAAACTACTCATGTTGCCACCACCTCCACAATTTGTCATTGTGCCTCTCTGTGGCCTGCTCATGCTGCTACCAACTGACCACTCTCTCATTCGACCACCCTGTGGTTTCCTAATGCTGTTTCCCCCCTCCAACACTCTATTGAAAATTGCCACTATGTTTGGTTTTCACCTTCTTTTCATCTGTCAGAAGGAATGAAAAAGACAAACAACCAATTGAAGCCATAAGGCCAGTATGACATGATCCTTAGTTTGTATCAGGATTGTCTGATGAGTAGGTAGCAAAAAGTAGGAGTGGATACAGAACACACAAGACATGCAAATATCCCATTTACTGGTCATCTCTGTTTTGAATCAACTCCTGTTTGTTTTTGGCTTTAGCAATACTGATGGGATTATGGGATGGATTTCAGATGTGTATAGGGGAGACATAGGGTATGTTCACACAGCGCTATTGGATATGATTTCAGGTCCGTGTTTTATCGAAAATCGCTATCCAAAAACATAGCATCGGATCGGATCTGCTAATCGATGGATCCACACATATCCTACACCCCGACGATACTGCGGTTGTGATGCGTGTTGGCGCATGCAGTAGGATGTCTGCGCACTCCTATCGGCTCTATTAGAAGCTCATGCTTGCTGACTTTCGACCTAGAATTGATATCTCAACTTCTTCTGGTATATAGCATATAGCGTAATGGAACGATATGAGAACAGTTATCTTTGTCGAGATTTGAGGTCAATACACGGAGATTCCACACTCTTGTGTTAGCTGATTAGATTTGGGTTAAAATGTATAAGCATTGTTTTTGAAACTTTGATTTTTCTTTTCACGATATGGATGTCGTACAAGTCGGGCGTAGTGATGCGTAAGATAAAGTGGCTCATTACATAAGTCATGACTAGCTAACAGTATGTTTACTACGTGATTTAAACAAAAAAATGCTAACAGTCTAAATGTAACATATATGGTGTAGTAAAAAGCTGTAAAAAAATATAAGTGTTTATTTTTTTATAGTTGAATATGTATTAGAGAAACATATAAAATTACTGTTGATTTTAAAGCGGGTGAAGGTAAAGGTGTCGTATATGAATTAAAATAATGTTTTTTGTGGTTTAGGAAGGGGTTTTGTGCGAATCAAAATGGTTAAAATGATAGAGTTGGCTGTTAGAAACGAATTGGGTGTGGTTTATAAGTTGGGTTCCGTGTTTTTCAAAAAGGCCTGACGCAAAGAGGATGGGTCTGGCATGCGAGAGTTGTTCATGCAGGTCGATAAACCTACTGACTCCGCTGTGCGTTGCAGCCAGGTGACGTAACAAAATCGTCAGGCTAGTAAAGTTCAGGTGAACAGACGACCAAGTCTGGGCAGGGACGGCAAGGTTCTGAAGTCGAGACAATCAGAGCCAGAACGCGGAAACCACGCGGCAGAGATGAGCGAAAGCACTGGAGAATGCTTTTATCAAAGCGATCGAGACAACAAAGATCCAGCAGGGAAGTGCACGTGGACAAACCACGATATATAGGGTCAGCGCCCACACTTGTACTACCCAATTACCGGCGTGCTTGGCCCTTTAAATTTGCCAGGAACGAGTCGCGCGCATCTGGCCGGGCAGAGGAGAGAGAACATGACATGGGAGCGTGGTCAGGTTACGTTTATGGAGCGGAGATGCGGCCTAGCAACACCGTCCACGACAAGGTTCTCATCTTGCGCTACCCGACCCTGCAGAGAGTACCCTAGACGGGTGAGGCCGATCGGGTGCACCCCGCTGGCCCGTGGGGCCGGACCGCGGCGCAATCGTTACAGTGCCCCCCATTAGACCACAATCTCTCTTTGATAGGCGAAAGGAACCTGGCGACTCAGATCGACTGAATTATCTCAAAATAATCTGTCTGCGTTCATCTGGCTCCCAGGATCTCTCCTTTCGGGCCTGAAGCCCTTCCATATCCACCAATGGAGAAGAAACGCTTTCCTTCGTACGGTCCCTTCATGCCCAGCGAGAGTTCACTATACCTTTCTCTAAGATATTTGGGCCCCCAAAACACTCCTACTATGGGACAGGCGTTACACAATTCCTCTGAGAGAACCGGTTCAGGAACAGAGAGCCTTTGAGAGAGGAGACTGTAAGGCGTTTTGATCCGGAGCGATGGGGGTAAGCAGAGTTTGTACGTCACAGGGTTAAGTCTGCCGAAGCACCTTGAAAGGACCACGAACCGAGAACCAACTTGCAACTGGGAATCTTCATGCGCACGTACTTAGAAGATATGCCAAACCCTGTCCCCCTGGGGAGGAAGGTCGGGGCAGGTCTCCTCCTCTTGTCCAACCTGGATCATCATTACGACAGATGCCACGGAGCAGGTCACACCGTGAGTCTCTTGCCGATGAGCCCTTGATATCTCGAACTTGTCATCCTCAGCAGGGACCGTCCGAAAAGCAGACAACAGGGGGAGGGCAGTGGCCGCTGGGTGTATTGCGCCATGACAACAAAAAATGGATCAAAATACTCCGTGTCTGATCCTCCGAATCCCGAAGAGTGTACGGCCAGAATCAGCCCTACGTAAAGCAGCTCGGACAACCCAGTTGTCCTGACGTCCGACACAAACCTGACGCAAGTAATTTTCCCCAAAATCATGATTACTTGCTCCACTTCGATTCCATTGGCGACTGCGGGTGATAGCGCCGAAGAAAAGTCCAACTTGTCTTGGCAGGCGTGAACTCTAGGGCGCGCCAGCACTCGAGACGACAAACGGACTCTCCTGTTCGGCAGACTCGATGTTACGAATGAACCCATGCACAACGAAAAATCTATTCGGGATGAAGGAGTGGCCAGCCGGAGCTAGAATGAATGACCAGGAATAGGCACAGTGGGACTATTTCTTCCAGCGACACCGGTCCGTGTCCACCCACTGCCCCTGAGGAGACCAGACATGGTCCGTGACATGAAGTCCATTCTATTCTGCAAACGAGGGCTGCCGATAGGGGAGGACTCAAAGACATACTACCACCCACCGGCCCGCCAGACTTATGATGCATCAGTCGGGCGGGCACCGAGCCGCTCTGTAAGTGATGGGTAAATCACAATTGATTAACTCTATAAGAGGCAGTGAGAATGAGGAAAGATCGGCAGGTTATCATATAATTAATGTAGCCAAACAGTCTGGGAAAAGGAGCGGAATGGGATGGTATGGTGGGAAAAGAGAGCGCGATGGGAAAGGAAGCATGAGGGAAAGGAGAGGTGACCACGGACAAAGCTTTGGTCAGGGTCTCTATCTCGGATGTGTGGGTAGTATTCTGAAGGGGATAAGGGTAGGATGCACTGGATGTATAGATGAATGAGAATGTGTCGGACTTGGAGTGTATAGGTAGGTGGTTTAGTTAGTGAAGGATAAGAGATGATGATATGTAGTGTTGAAGGTAGAAAGAAATAAGTGAAGGGGTAAGAAGGAATGAAATAAAGTGGTTGTGGGGGGAAGAAAGGAGGAGATTGACTTGTTAAGGAGGAGAGAGTTGTGATTGTTAGGTGTTTTTGTGTGTATTGGGTGTTGATTTGATGTATCTGGATCTAGTCAGGGAGGATATAGGGTATGGGATGAGAAGAGAAAAGAATGGTAGAAATATTATATAGAGGAAGGGAAAAGAATATAAATATGGTGAGAAGGACAAAAATGTTAGCCCTCGTCAAAAGAAAACATGGGAAGATCTTGGTGGGGGGGAAAGAACTATAGCAAATTTCGTCTTGTTGGTGCGGAGCAAAATGTGATTGAAAAGTTTGGGGGGGGGTGGAAAAATGTTGGCGAAAAGTTTGGGTCCGTGGGGGCGCAAAAATTGATTGGAAATGCATTGGGTGGGGGGGAAAAAATGTTGGAAATGGTTTGGGGGGGGGAAAAATGTTGTAAAAATTTTGGGTGGGGGGTAAAATGGATTGAAAAGTTAGGGGGGGGGAAAACATGTTGAAATATGGTAGGGTGGTGGGGAATGGATAGTAGGGGGGGGAGGGGGGTGGGGAAAGGGATAGGGAGGTGGTGGGGGGTGGGGAAAGAGAGGAGTGGTGGAAGGGTTGGGGGTAAAGTTGGGGGGGGGGGAAAATGGATTGGAAAAGTTTCTGGTTCGGTGCAATAATGGTGGGGACAAATGTTTGGGTGGGGGGATAAAATTGCGTGGACAAAAGGTTGGAGGGGGGGGGAAAAATGATTGGAAAAGGTTGGGGGTACGGCGATAGGTAATCGATTGGTGTAAGAGCGCTGATGGGCGGGAATCTTATTTTTGAGAAAGAGGTATAGGGTAAGGATAAGGATTTAAGTAAAGTGGGGTAAATATTTTAGGTAGGTTATTGGGGAAATTGTTTTACTCATATAATGGGATAATTTGGGGTTGGTGTAGGGAGGCGAGTTAGTGGGTGGGGTTAGGGGATTGGGTGTGGGGTATGGGGGGTTGGGGGTGAGATGGGGGGTGGGGGGGTGTTTGAGGATGGGTAGTGGGGGGGAGTGGTTTGTTAAGATAGGGGGAATAGGTCAGGGTGGGTGTTTTTGGTTTGGTTAGTAGGTGCTTTACATAGATAAGCGTGGTGGATAGTTTGGTTAGGGTAGGGCGTGTTAGTGGGTGAGAATAGTTGGAATCTTGGTGTTTTTTATGGATGTGGGTGGTTGTAGGATTGCGGGGAGTAATGTGATCAAT
The DNA here is from genome assembly GCA_025379985.1 of Phyllomedusa bahiana. Taxonomy (NCBI): domain Eukaryota; kingdom Metazoa; phylum Chordata; class Amphibia; order Anura; family Hylidae; genus Phyllomedusa; species Phyllomedusa bahiana. Next base: position 39,818 of record JAODAL010026712.1, on the reverse strand, counting down.
GTGATCTTATTCGATCAACAAGTGTTTGTCGGGATATGTTCGTTATATGATCAGATTTGGGTTGAGGGTTGGGGGGGAATTGTGAATTATGTTTTTGGAGGTGTAAGGTTATTGGGGACATGTATGGGAAAAAGTGTGCAGCGGAGATAGCAAGTTGTTGGGATTGTCGGGCGGGGGGTGGGCGGGTGGGTGGGACGTTGTAGGTACATGGTTGGTTGGGGGGATGGTGTGAGGATCATGAGGGGGTGTATGGGGGGCGGTGGGTTGGCGGGGTGGCTGGGGGGCGGAGGGGTGTGGGGGGGGTTTGTTGGTTGTGAGGAAGGTGTGGAGGGGGGGGACTGTTATGATTCACTGGGGGTTTTTGAATAATGTAGGTGGGTCGTAGGGGGAGGGAGTGGTGGGGGGAGTTGGGTGGGAGGGGGGGTGTTTGGGGATGGGATTGTCTCGGGGGGGGGTTATTATGGGTTGGAGGGGGCTCTCTAGTTATGATCTGGGTGGGTGTGGGGGATTTTGGTGTAGGGAGTGGGTGTGGGGGAGGTTTGGTAGGTGGGGTAGGGGGTGAGGGATGTTGTGTGGGGTATAAAGGTGTGACGGATGGGGGTGGGGAGGAAATGGGAGTAGGTATATTGGGTAGGATTGTGTGTGTTTAGGGTTGTGGTTGTTGGGGATTATTGTTATTGAAATTACTTGGAGATTGGATGGGGGGGGGGGGGTGGGGGGGGGATGGGGGGAGGGGGGGGGGGGGGTGATTGTGGGTGGGGGGTATGGGAGGGGGGGGTGTGGGTGAAATGGGAGGTTTGAGTTTGGGGAAAAGTTGGGAGTTAGGATAAATAGTGTGGGGAATTGGGTAGAGGGTTTAGGGATGTGATGGTTTTGGTAGTATGAATGGGAGTGATGGGGTAGGATGAAGGATATGGGTGGAATATGGGTGTGGGGGTTTGAAAGGGTATAGGGTGATGTGAGGAATAATGTGGGAGTGTGAGTGTTTAGAATTAGTATGAGGGTAGAAGGGGTAAAGAAGTGTTGGGTAAAGGGTGGTTTTTGGAAAAAAAATAGAGTGTTAGAAGGAAGAAGGGGAGGAATGGAGTTAATTAGAGTGAAAGGGGGTTATAAGGGTGTTATATGTTAATATTGGAATAATAAGGGGATTGGGTTTGTTGGGAGGTGGGAAGGGGAGTGATAGTGTAGATTGGATAGTGTGTGGGATGATGAAGGTATGGGGGAGAGGGAAGAGGTTGGTTTGAGGTTGGATTAAGATTGTTTTTCAAGAACACCTGAGATTGGCAAGGAGGTGTAGACTTTGCCGTTATGAAGGTACAGGAGGTTCTTGTGATACCGTAATAATGTCAATTGGGTTGACAAGCTTATTCTCCAGAAAATGTCGCGACGCCTTCCAGGGCGGTAACTGATGGTCATCAACTCCCGATCACAATGAGCATAGAGTTCCTCCTCTGGCTGGAGAAAGGTCTTAAGAAAATCCAGCTATGCCGAAGGGTCCCATTTACCTTTGAGACCCTTCTGTCGTAGGATCAGCCCCTGGCCACCACCAGTCGCATAAGCGCATCCACCTCCAAGTAGAATGGCTTCTCAGGATCTGGCCGATACCAGGATATGTGCAGAAGGTAAATGGCATCGAAGTTCGGAGAACGCCTTCGCGGCCGGCCGGCGTCCAACATCTCTGGTTCACGTCTTCCACGATGGGAGCCGCCATAGTGGAGGAAGTGAGAATATATTGCCGATAATAGTTTTGGCGAAACCCATGAAGCGACTGTATCACACTAAGACTCGTCATGTCGGGGCCATGTGCAGAGACCGCAAGAGTATTTAGCAGATACCATCTGCAGATCTAGATCTATAGTAGTCCTAGGAAGGTCAGACTGGCCTTGATGGAACAAGCATTTCTCGCATCTTGGGCGTAAAGACGGTTGTTGCCAGGTGCCTATAACCTTGACGCACCTGTACCCATGGTCTGAATATTCGAGAAAAAAATCATCAATACCGTCCATATACATCTATGACGACAAGCGGTATTGAAGAGGCCCTGAGCACGTTTATTCGACAGAATTTTCTGATAAATGGCTGGAGCATTCCATGAGCCCAAAGGGCATCACACATAATCCGAAATGCCATCGTCCGTATTAAAAGCTGTTTTCCATGTCCCCTTTCGGAATTCTTGATGTAGGTTGTATCAGCCCCACCCAAGTCCAATTTTAAAGTAAACACCCTGGCTCCCCAGAGTCCGCAAAAAGCTCATGAGATCCAATGTAAAGGGTAGCGGTTCTTCACCGTGATCATTAGCTCTTTAGACCTCTGTAGTCAAGTGGCACGGACGAAGTGAGCCATCCTTTTTCTGCACGAAAATAAAACCCTGCTCCGGCTGGTGAGAGGAGCGGAATTGTCAGATAAAGTATGTAGGCAGACATGTCTTTGGAAGTGGGATTCTCGGGTTAAGCACAAGACAACTGGTGAGACCCTTTCCCCTAGGGGACTGGTACCTTGGGAGGAGGAAGGTCTCATCAGACACAGCCGTAGGCCGATGGGCGCCACATCTCAGCCTGTTTCTACCGAAACTCACCCAAATATCCTGGTACTCCCCCGCTGGTAGGCCTTCTGGAGAGGCTTCGGCAGGAAAACTGTGGAAGAACGGTACCACACCAGGCTCAAGTTCTACCAGACAGACAAACCTGGCATTCCGTTCCCCAACGCTGGAACTCGCCTTGTACCTCCAGTCGTGTGGTAGGAGCTATGACGGTGCAGCCAGGAAGCCCCAAAAGGATCGAGCGAGAGAATACCGAGTTCAGAACGTTGAACGGTTGATCTTCTCCTTCTGCAGTGCCCCTACACAGAGGTACTCACAGCCAGTTTATGATACTGAGATGGGGTCCCTAAAAGCTCCCACTGACCGAATAGGAGATAACCGAAGGTCTCTCTTACACAGCCGAACGAACAGTCAGGCGGTAGCGGGTTACCAGGGTATACATGATAAAGTGTCACAAGGCTTGACCCAAATCCAAAAGGCAGGAACTGGACGACTAGATCCACCGTCTCTATACATAACCTCACACACATCAGTATTTCTCTAACTCCCAGTCGCTCACAGACCCACCAACAGGATCATGGTTTAAGGATCTCCAACAGAATTCATTGGACGAGATATTACATAACCTGTGCAATACTGAGGAGACCCAGAAAACTTGGCCTGTTGGTGGGTCTTGAGACTGGAGTTGAGAAACACTGCTCTCAGGCTACATCATCATGGAGAGAAGAGTTTAGCCCCTAGGTGACCGCCAATCTCCCTACGGAACGTAGGATCGCGCAGTGTTTCTCCCGAACGCTGAGGGACGTATTCAGACAGCTTCTGCGGAAATGATCCGGGGCTTTGCGCAGCAACTAGACGAGCACAGTTCTCCAAGCCCTGACGATTGCGGAGCCAGCTCTTCGTCACCGACACGTGTATGGGCCCGATCCACCTCAAGGTTCCTCACTAGAAGCCTGCAGAAGCGGCAATGGTGATTCTCCTGGGCACAGTAGGCAGACGGTTGCGGACAGGCAACACTGTGTAGCCTCTTGTTCCTTGGCGAAGCTAATCCTGCCTTTCATACCGAAACTGCCACGTCTTATACGGGTCGCCGAGATTGTACATATATAATCGTCTCCACTTCCAAAGAGCTTGCGAAAGGTGTGCTCTCTGCTGATAGTGCTCTAGTATTACAGCAAGAACTTGGACACTCTAACTCAGTACGTAAAGTGGAGAATTGGGGACGGACAGTATGTTCCAAGGATAGATAAGATCAACGACGCGGTGCGTGAGTATTTAGGGCGAATGCGACTTAGATAACAGCTAGGTGTGTAACAATGGTGTTGATTTAAGGTGAAAAAATCGGATGTTGACCGCAAGCACAAGAATAATAAAAACGAAAGTTTTCTAGGGAGGAAGACATATGGTCTCACTGTCACTGGGTCTTCCTGTCAAAGCAGGTCGTGTGTTCCCCGGACTGGCCTTATTCGGATAGCAGCTCACCATGAACGCTAACTTTTGAACCTTTCCGTGGGTACGATCGATGCCCGATTAACGCCATGGTATGGAGCTCTGGGTAATCTGGAAAACACCTGCAAAGCTTCGGGTCCCGGTCAAAGTTGTGGATGGTATGTGGGTATAAAGCTAGTGTTTGCTCGCAACCACTGTTGCCATAAACGGGATCTAGACACGTGTAGCCAGAACATCTAGGTGCGTCTGGAGGATCGTGCTCGCCGTAGAACGCCGCATCATAGCGAGCCAGCCTGGCCACCACATTTGAGCTGTGCCTATGCTCGCAGCGATCTGCGCAATTGCTGGGCGACAAGTGCTAGGTCCTATACTTGGCAGGGCACCTTGGCGGATCCATAGCTGGTTCTAAATGCGTATCGGACAGGATAGATGGATCCCCTGGACCATCTGTTGGTGGGTGGGTGCACCAGCGGAAAGCACTCGACTTTCGGCATGAGACCGAAAACGATGATGATATGTCGCTAATATGGGTGAGGTTTAATAGTGGTGACACGAATTTGTATAAATGAGAACGCCGAATAAGCTGGCTATGGCAATTCTGATGACGGTGTGTGTAAGTACTCATATAATAATTGGCTTGAGTGGCAGCAATGGGTGAGCACGTGGTACAAATGGGTCATGCTAGGCGCTGCCCGGTGGAATGTGTAAGGATAGGCCTCAGGATGTCGAAAGGGTATGTGTAGTGTTATACATGGCTAGTCAGAACAGCGCACGCGCAGGGGGGGGAAGAAAGAAACACAGGTAAAACACTTTTTCTAAGCTCGTGGGCAACAAGATCCAAGCAGGAAAGGAATGGACAAACCGCATACATAGGGTCAGCACCCGCAATTATCCATTACCGGCGCGCTGGAGCCTTTTTATTTGCAGGAACAGGAACAATGTTGCAGGCGGGTGCTCACCAGCCGCAAGGAGAGAACGTGACAGGAGCGTGGTCAGGTAAGGTTATGGCAGCGAGTGCTGCCCCAACCCATCCCGAACCCGGCGCCACTCGTAAATTGTGAAAGTATTTCACCCCAAAACTCTAAAATTCAGGACAGTATATAGTGCACAGAGTGCAATCTAGGACCTGCTACAGACAATGCTTGTGCATACGAGTTCACAGTTGACAAGTGGCAGTAATTTAAACATTGGCTGCCCTATTTATAGGGCTGTGATAATCACAGAAAGCTGGTTGGTGGCTGGCTAATTGCGCTGCGGTCAGGCGACAGTATCCTGTGAGGGTGTTCCTTTCTACCACCCATACGACTTTCTTTGCCCATGTCACGCCATGTTCTCGCACTTATTTTAGAGTTCATTAATCTACCCGAATCAATCATGAACTTTGCCTAGTTCAGAATCAAATTTTTTCCTGAAATATCTAAAATCACATCATAATCAATTCGTCATCTACTAGCTTTTACCTGTCCAAGACAGATGTTATATCACACAAAATTCAGATTGATAACTAGCACTTTCGCCATGAGGCGACATGCAATGTCGGACTGCGGCTAGCCTAGGCCTCACACACGGTCCAGATTGACACTAGCCCCCCAACTGAGTTTGTTCCAATGAGCCCACCGGGTTGTGAGTTTAGATTAGGGCCCCACCTCTACACCACTGTAAATGATCTGCAGATGATCCTCCTATGAGCTCTGTATCTTGCTTTTTGCCCCATCTTCCTTGTGCTGTTTTTCTTCTATCTGAGATAAGTTTATTGCGTTAAAAAAACAAACTTGAGGTTTACCATGCTCATGGGCCCACCGCAGTATTCCCCACATTCCCCTGTTCGGTGCCAGTCCTGCAGCCTGTCGCGACATGCATAGTCTATTTTTTGTTGCCAAGGAGCCCTTCTATTTTGTGCGCATCTTGTAGCATCAGGAATGCCCTTACACGCATGACAACCAGTTTCTACTGCGGGATCATCCGACATTTAGAGCGCTTCTTTCTGCTACAAAGCGACAATTCAGCCATGTAAACCACTTTTAAAAGTGGTCGCCTCGTTCCAGGCAGTGAATTTGCAGTACTAAAGCTATTAATATGTAACTTCATAATGCGACACGCGCTCCAGGAACACTCCCTAAATCTCAGATTCATCTTACAGAGTCGATGGCGGTGGTTCTTTTGAATCTGCGCCTGATGCTTTAGGAGTGCAGCCTGAATATAAACATAGGGCACAAGACGTTCAGTACATGTTTTACTCTATATGATCTACTTTTAAAGGTGGCATCAATTTCCTCTTAATTTTCTGTCTTTTTTTTATGGAAATAGGGGACACACTTGCAACTATGAGTTTGGCGAAATGCAATTCTAATGTATATGAAGATTCGTTTAGAATATCAGCGAAAACGTTCTTTCTGCACTACACAGTTTCAAAGTTAGGGGCGTGATTACGCAGGGGTAAAGCGAAGTGTGTTTTATTACACATTAACTAAAATTATGCCGCTCTCTGCACATGGCGTTGACATGGCTGAGCAACTCTGGGAGGAAGAAAGGAACACCCTCATATATGTGCAGGACATTCTAGCCCAATTAGTGACGACGGCGGGCTTTCTGTGATGTCACGAAGCCCCTATAAACGCAGACGTGCACGCCTTCTCTATCACATCACAGATTTTCATCTCGATTTGCAATCACATAAGCTTCCGGCTCGCCGATGGTGCTGCTCTATCAGCTCTTACGCAAATCAAACATTGCGCTTTTATCAACGATCGTGGGGGGGAGACAACACCGCAAGTCTGTCCAGTTGCTCACCTGCGTTTCTGTTACTAGCTGATCCCTTCGGATAAACTGCTGGTTATCAGAGCGGCGCATGCTCCTCTTCCATTATAAAATTTTAGTTTTAGTTTGTTGGGGTGTTATTATATGGTTGTAAAGGGTGGGTATTATTACAGGACAAAATGTTTAAAATTTATTCATCTACACACTGTTAGTTCAGCTATTCGATGTTATTTATTTTCAAAGGAGGTGTTTTTTAGATTTGTTTGGGGGGTTTTGTGTGGTTTATTATGAGGGGTCGTCTTAAAAAATTGTCGTATTTGTTTAGTGTGATGTTTTGGGCTAATGTTATGTGAAATGGGGTATTTTGAATGTTGTTTTGTGGGTGTGTTTTTTGGTGGCTGTTTTTTTGAGTTTTTTATGAAAAAGTGTATTATATTTAGGAGGGATGCACTGGTGAGATTGTTTGGATAAATGGGTTTATTTAGAGGTTGTGTTGGGGTGTGTTTGGGGTGGTTTCTATATGCGGTGGTGATAAAAAATTGTGGTATTTTTCTGTAGTATGGGAAAAGTATGTTAGTAAGATAGTTCATTGAGAACTTGGTGTTTGGTTGATAAGAGGGGGTTGGGGGGGAGGCGATTTTTGTTGTGTTATTTATTAGGGTGGGTATAAGAGCATTTTTAGTCATTCATTTTGGATTATGGATGGTGGTTTTGATTATGTTTTTTAGTGTGAGATTGTAAATGTGAAACATTGTGGGGGCAGTTTGTTTGAAGCGGGGGGTGGGGGGGTGGGGTTGGGTTTTGTTTGGGGGGGAGGGGATAAACGCAATGTGTATTAGTATGGGAGTCAGGGATTGAGTATGGATTGAGACTACGGGATCTAGTCACAAGTGGGGGTTGTTTGAAGGGGGGGTGGGGGGTGGTGGTGGTTTTGATGGTTAGCGAGGGGTGGGGTGAAGAAGGGTAATAAGGTTTCCATTTCCTGTTCCTGGCCAGTTTTAAGGAAAACGTTCTTTGCCGATGGGGTGTATAGACATGCGTAACAGTTATTTGTAACAACCTTATAACATAACACTAGAGGCGCGTCATTTCAGGATGTCGGCATGTTGTCTTGGAGCCCTCTGATATGTGGGGCGGTGGGCTCAGATGCGGGTGGCCGGGGCCCCCAGAAAACACGAGGCCTTTATTGTCACCGCATGTGGGTGATCCAATGATTGCAGGTTGTATGGCTACTCAGTACGACAATCCACATCATTGAATTTCCTGTTTATATCATTGTGCCGTTTATCATTTCCGTTTCCTGGCCCCTGTTGTGAGCTGTCGTTTCACACAGGTCAGTAAGACCGAGGTTGTGGGGAACTGTATGTTTACGACCTCGGTGGGGGGCCGGACCGTGCGGGGTCGGCGGGGGTGGAGCAGGCCGGTCTGGGTGTTCGCCAGACAAATTTGTGGAAGCCTTGAGAGCAGCGAAGTAAGCCTAGATGATGACTTGCTGATGAAGAGGTTATCTGTCGTGTGTATTTACTGGCCAAATGTTTGCAGTGTGGCGTGGTGTTGATTCACGCGCCACAGGTCCCATGACTATTTAGAACATCGATCGACTCCTTTCGCACAAAGTCTATAGAGTAGGCTGTTCCGAATCACATACTCGGTGGGGGTGCGGGGTGGGATGTTAGGCCATTGGGTGGGGGTGTGGGTTGACCGCGGTGGGTATCCCATTCACGGTCATTAACATACGCGTCAATCCTCGTGCTTGTTTAGTTATTACAGCTCCACACGGTCCGTGGGGTGGCTTCCGGTGTAGAGCCGATGCAATATATGTAGTGGGACATGCAATGTTACCGTGTGAAGAGCGTCCGCTGACAAGCCGGTTATGATTTCCTCCACCGTGGGTGACTCGTATCAGTGGGAACACCCCAAAATAATTATGTGCATGGGTGTGCTTGAACAGGAGGGTGTGTGTTTGTTGTGGGTTCCGGGAAAATGATCCCTCTTTGCCTCAACTCAGAGTTTCAATGTTCGCAGCACGTTGGTTGTAAGGTTGGGGTTGGCACGTCTTCGGTTGCTAGTGACGGAGTCAGTATGTGTCTCCCTGATTCCAAGAAGCAGTTCACTTCATTTGTTAAGGAGACGCTCACCCACTATGTCCCTGGTCGTGGGTCCTGCATAACAGATACCAACCGGTAGTTTACCGGATCGACCACTGTAGCTGACAGTGGCTACGCCTAAGGTATGTGCAACTATCGGATATGGATGCATATCGCTGAGGTCGCTGTATGTGCAATTGGCCCTGCAGTCGTTTGGTACGGAGTAACAGCAGGCGACAGCCCTTCTTAGTTCCCGTCTCCGTGGCGCCAGGGGGGGAAATTTCCCGCCGTCACGTTGTTCATCCAGGTTTCCCTGCCCCGGCTCCCTCAGCCCTGGGGAATCATTCTCGCTGTTTGCTTTAGATTATATTTCGCGCCCGTAATCCTTTGTGAATATGGGATTTGCATCCCACTGATCCAGCTTGGTCCCTTTAGAGCAGTGTGACATCTCTGATTTATGCTATGATTCAGGGAATGACAACTCGGCCTAAATGTATTCCGGAAGAGCGGACTAATTTGGTATTCCCTATGTGCCGGTGACGTATGTTCAATGTGTCTGGCAAGATGTTGTATGGGCAGGGGCTGCTTTCCCGATGTTTCCCAACAAAGTCTTTGACTAGGTTCGCTGGCCACCGATTGGCACTTATTTTGGGCCTTCGTACTGGATTGGATTATTCAACATATACGACAGAGATCGTGTTGGGGCAGCCGGTCTTTGTCCTAGGCAGGGAGAGCAAAAAACTAGCCGACAGCGTTCTGAGTGATGGGTTATTATTACTCTACCTGGGGGTACGAGGCGGAGAAATGCCCTTGGTCTCAACAAGGCTCTTTCGCCTATTGCACCTCTGGGGATTGTCCACCACACACGGACTTTCCGTGCCGTACTGTGCAGAGAAGCCGCGGAGTGTCTACCGCCCCACCGTGTCTTCATCGTGCGCGAAGTAGCTGCTCACGTTGTCCTTGAAAATCGATGTCGTGGGGGCCTCTGCTGAAAGATAGTGGCGCAGGATTCCTAGACACTGACGTAACTTCTAGCTACATGGGTGCTGGTGACATTGTGTGCATCGTTTCCCTCCTAAATTACCTCAGGCAGTGTAGTTTCTCCCACGTGTGGATCGTGGGTTGATTTCCACGATTACCATGCACGCATGTGGTGTTCCGCTTGGTGTTGTGCCTAATAGCTGAATGGTAAATGGTCATACTTTCCCTGTGGGGAATGGGGGGTGGTGGGGCGACGCAGACATCAGTGGCCTTGGTGGTTGGTCTGGCCGCCCAACTCTCTTTGCTCTACAGCCAAGTAGGCTAGCAGCACTGTCCTTGGGAAATAGTATGTTCGTGGGACTGCGCTGTGTTAGAGTTGTCTAGCAGAGCCCAGTGAACCACATAGTAGTTCTGCTTAGGCTGATGGAACCGAAGTGAACAGGGGGTGAGCGTGTTGATAAACATTGGTGAGAGGGTGGGTGGCCTCGGTACCGGTTTCTCGCTGGTCCGCTATTGCCTCACTAAGGGTTGTATGTCGCTGAACCGGATCTCCGGGGTGCCACCGTCTTGAGCGGGGACGGTGCGTGGGTAGTCATGTATGTCATCGTATGTGAGTACAGGTGTGCTGAAGCGGCAAGGAGCAACGGCACAACATAGTAACCCATTGGGTATATCATTGTTGTTCTAAGCCCATGGGTTAGTGCATGTATATTTAGCGACCTGTTAGCTCTGGCCCGATCTCGGTTGGTAGGCGGCGCGGGTGTCCATCGCGAGGACCAGAGAATCATGCTTTCATGCGGAGTCTATCTGCCCAGGTTAGAAATTGAGCTTTTTACCCTGTAGTGTTCCTGGCACCAGGTAACATATTGGTATGGCCAATTTCCAGCACGGGTGTTCTCGGTGGGGGGGGCTGGTCGCTGGCGTGGTGAGAGGGGGCTTGGCCACCGTCAGTAGCCACCGGGTGGTGATGGGTTTAGGGGGTGGTTGGATGGGGTCATCTGGTCTTACATCTGTAAGAGTATCCATTCCCAATTAACCCCACAAAATGACCGTCACACATAGTAGAAAGATCACTGTACGATTCAACTCAAACCAACCCCGCCCCATATCGAAATCGCGGATACTCCGAAAGACCGGCCTAAAAAGTGAAGAGGCTAAATATAGATAACGCAAAGGGTGATTTTTTATCAGTCCCCAGCCCCGCACCCCGTTGTTGGACCCTGCCACATCCAGTCCCGACGTCACTTACGCTTAGTATTGTGGGTCCTTGTCATTCCAAGACAAAATCCGGGGCCTCCGAACCAAGATTAGACTTCCATATACCTCCGCCACGATGGCGAGTCCGCCCCTACTGGAGCTTCGGCCAATAACGCTCCAAGTTAGACGCAATCGGCACCACCCTTCAGTCTTATTCTCTCCCTGTAAGTAGATACGCACTGGGTGTGAGGGTTTTGCGGTGGGGCTATGGTAATAGGGAAGACATTCACCCACTCCAGTTATTTTTAATGGCGAATACTATCCATCCCACTCCACCCAGCGGCGAAAAAAACACCCAACAGCCGTATCGCTTTCACAGTAAGTAGTCCAAAGTAATGGTCCCCCTCCACCGTGTAGAATTCCTCCTGGTACAAATACATACCGTTTTACGGCGATTTTCGGGTATCCCAGGAAGGATCATCAAAAAAGTTGTGATATTGTTGATGCACATAGTTGCAGAAATAGGTCTTCAATGCAGTATGCCATATGGCATATTGACGGGAGAGACTATCACGTGACTAAGGAAGGCGGATAACAAGTTAACAGTATAGGGTGTCGTCCGTATATATAGGGCATTAACGTCCACATGAAGCCCTCTAGGCTGTCTTGAATGGTTGTCTTCATGTACATGCTAAATTACATGTAATTTGGGGGTGGTTGTGTGGGATGGGGTGTCCTCGGGTCACGTGGTGGGGTGGGTGGTGTTGGGTGTGGGGGGTTTTTTATTGACAGGTTCTTTATGTTCGCGTGCGCGTAAATGTTTATAGATCCTAGTTGTGTACTGGGGATTGTACTGAATGCCGTCTAATCTGTCGGTCAAATCCGTGGCCGAAATAAGTCCCAGTGGGGGTGGGATGTTGGTTGTTCACTTGGAGGGTGGGTGTGGGTATGGGATGGGGCCTTAAAATAAAGCACTATTCATATTTCTGCATTCTCATGCGAGAGCCTGCACGAATCGGATACACTGTGTGTCGTGTTGGGGTGGGTTTGTGGTTCCGCCGCGTAGTTCCTATATGCCGGATATGCCATGCCGTGGGGGCTGATTTGACGGACGGCAATCCGGACGGAAAAACAATACACGCATAGACAATTAATACCCGTGACGTTGATGTCCCACGCACACTAAGCAATGAATGTATATTGTTAATCCTTCGTAAATCAGTTACAAAATACTAGCCAGGAGCACATAGTGGCTATAGGAATTTGCCACTGATTTGTCAAACAACTGATTTTACATAACGTATTTACAATCGTAAAATTATTTGTGTGCCCGTTGTAAATAACATTTCTTAAATAATAGCCTGAGAACGATGCCTTTGTGGTGTTTCCTGGTTTCTTCTCCCACATAGTTCTCGTGTGCCCTCCATGTCACGTCACGTGCTCACGGCCGATTTTAAAAAAAATGACAATACGTCTCCCGCGAATCACCATGAGCTTCGCATACGTACAAGAAATCCCTAAAAACTAATTCACTTCAATAGAATCTGATTGATTCGCACCCATCTCTAGTAAGTTACACCATATTTCTTTGCTCAACAACCTGACAGGATAGCAGCAAGCACTTCTCCTAGGTCAATCAGCTTCTACAGGCTATGTACGACAATGACACACGGCATAAATGCTTGAGTAATTAACGCCGCCGCAATTACGCCGTGTGGAAGGGGGGCGGAGTGGGAGCGGGGGAGTGGTTGGCGAGGGTGGGCGCCGGCACTTTCGCCGGTCAAGAGCCCATTGAACTATCACTGCTGAGCGGCGGCGAATACTCGCTAGAAAGTGGAGCAGGTGAAGTTATTCGTCCCCGCCCGGCGGATTCGCTCGGGCCGGGGAGAGGAGACGTAATTCCATGATTTCTCCAATGAGAACTGTGAATTAACCGTAAGAATGGGACCGGTTTTTCGGCCCGTAACTGGTTGTCGCCTCGCACTTCTTTGCTCGGCCACTTAGCAATCGACATCGGGCACGGCCCCCGTAATAACCGGACCGAAATACGGCCCATTTTAAGCCGTGTGAACATGGCCTAAAGGTTAAAGGTTTTCTCAGTAGAAATATAGTATCAGAGACTGAGAAGCTCCATCTCACTGATAAGACAAAGCACGGAGTGACGTCACCAGAACGGCCTCTGCTGGAACAGAGAAGGGGTCGGTAACCTAGGAAAGCTTGTATAAACAAGCAGGAGATAGGAACTGCTCTAACTCTACAATGAAGCACACTGGAACAGCGATGTATTTGGCAATAATCTTTATTTACCTTTGTCTACATTTTTAAGGCTAATCAATGAGACACCACTTTAATGTTTGTATGATAGAAAGTCATTATATTCTGTTTGGTGTTAGTGAATTGGAACATTCTCATTTACATCAAAAGGCTGAAGACCTGTAAAGTCTAAATACGTCTCACAGCTAAGTTTGTGTTACAAGGATTATTTGCAAGCCTATAACACTCTCTGTGAGCTAAACAGTATGGACTCCAGGCCTATACAATTTACTTACTCTGAGACATTGTAGCGAATTATTAGGACAGAATCTGGTAATAAACTTAACTCACTGCACTTCATAGGAATTGGGCACCTGTTGTAGAGGGCTATTATGGTGACAGATTCCCTTTAATGATTTTCTTGTTTACAGCATTAGATTTGCATTCCAACAGCTATATGATATTGGTTCTCATGTGAAATTGTATTCTGAATTTATAGTAAGAGCACCACTAGATTACACATATTACATAAGTAATAGCTGGTGAAATATATTTACCACCCTCATTTCAGCAATGTAATTTATGGCAAATACAAATATTAAACTTACCTAACGCTGTATAGATCACAACCTGTTTGACAAAATGTCATGTTTTGATGATGACATCATTCTCTACCTCTGTTAGTTAAAATGTTGTTGTAAATTTTGTAAATGAAAAATCAAAGCATGAGATGGGATGTTTAAACGCAATAATTTATGAGATCAATTTTCTTTTTAGTGGGTGTCAGACAATTTTGATTTCTGCAAGGACAAGGCAATGGATGACCTTGCAGTCTCCAGAATATTTATAAAACAAGCAGAATGGAATAAACAGTAACAACAATGAAGAGAGAATAGATAACTTTAAACAGAATACATTCAAGTGGTAGAACCACAAAGGATTCTGCATACAAAGGTGAACATTTTTGCTCATACTTTGTGCATTTACACAGTCAGAGTCTGTATGGGTAGTTTATATTAGCCGTTGACAATTAAATACTCTTATGTGTGACACACGGGGATCCCCTGGGACAGAAGACAAACAAGATCATTAAGAAAATAGCTTTGTTGCTGTCTGGCGGAGCAATTATCTCTGTTACCTTGAGAATTCAAGTCATCATTAATGGCAGATTTTATACTGCTGGACAAACACATTTTTGCAGTCAGCAAACAGCAGGTATATTTATACTGCTGACAGTAATGCAGAAACTATAATGATTTCTGAGCAAAACACAAACTTATCCAAAAACATAATATTTTGCCTACTTATTCCTATCATATCAGTAAAAAAAAAAAAGTAAAACATATTTTCTTTTTACAAAAAATCGAAATAATCATGAGCGGGACCTCGGCCCCACAGCCGTGTATATTTACTGATTACTAGTATTTGGACAAATGCCTGCTGAGTGCAGTGCTATTGTCACTGTTAGGTCCTCGCAAAAAATATGGTAGCCAGCTCGCTTGCGGGTGTCACTTGTCTTGTGACTTCCTTCCCTGCTGCTAGTAACTTGTCTTGTATAATATCTCTACCTGTTCTGCAAACCTTACACTTCCATTGGCACTGCTTGATTATAACTTAAAGCAGTGTTTCAAAAGTTCAAAATGCAATGATGCAAATGTGCACGTGACCACTGTGGCCAGTGATTGGCTGCACCTATCACATGAATGATGAACATACACAGTTACAACCGGGATCATTGGGATGACAGTATCCAGGAGTTAAAGGGGTTTTCTCACCATGCAGTTTCACAGAACTACAGCCAACTGTGTTATAGACTCCGACTTCTTGTTCAGGGGGCTGTATCAGGTCTATAGCAGTGATTGATACATCAGCTCTGCTGTTCCTAGTTATTTCTGTGACACTTACTTAACTACAGGAGATTTATAAAGTTCACTATAAAAGCCTACAGAGCTCTGGAGAATGAAAGCTTCTGTTCGGGACACGCCGGTGAATGCCGGGGGGGCTCCATAGAGCTCCGCGTCACCGCAGCATATGGTTAATGCCACCTACGTACCGAAGGTAGTCCCCAGAGGATTCACTTCCTGCTAAGGGTGAAGATCTTAACGGTGACAGTACAAATGTTCCATGGATCCCCCCAATGTGCCTCTGCAGACGTCTATGACATTGCAGACGAAGTGGCCCATCGAGACATTCACTAAGAGCATCTCCTCCAGATGCTTCAAGAGACTGTAGCTCATCTCCCATAAGCTGCACCTGAACCAGCACATGTTGTTGTGTTGCTTGCAGTGGTTTTAGATAGTCCTGCTCTGCACCTGCATCTGCTGCCCAGCAATAGTGGAGATTGCAAGGTCTGCCGTGGATTCCTAAACCAGTGTACCATCCACTTTGAGGTTCTGGCTCACCAGTTCACCACCTACTAAGCAAGGGTAGCCTTCATCATATCTCTGCTTTCTGGTGAACCCCTCTCTGGGAACTACATGATCTTCTCGCATCCAGCCTGCAAAACTTCTTAGCAAGGTGTTTGAAGAGCCTGGTTGGACTCATTCTACTGCTTCTAACTTGCCGTTTCTTCTCTGCTCTGACTTTCATTCATGGGGTGACTCCACAATCACAATGAGCCAATACACAGTTCCTTGGCCTGGAACAATGAGGTGCTGGTAACTGCATTCTGGAAAGGCTTGGCAAGTTGCATTAAGGATGAGTTTGCTGGCCGAGACCTCCCTACCAGCCTAGATGACCTCATCTCCTTGGCTTTCCACATAGATATTTACCTCGTAGAATGACAGCAGGAGATTCACCATCAGTGTGAAGCCTCTAGATTCTGCCAGGTTCCTCGCCTAGCCCCAGTCTTCCAGCATCCACTGCAAGATGCTCTCTTTGTACCACAGGAAGAACCCATGTAGGTCGAGAGAGCCCGCATGTTTGAAGAGGGAATAGCTTTCGCAATCGCGAACTCCCGGTACTTGGGTCTATACCTCCACTGTGGCACCAAAGAGCACCTGCTAAAGGACTGTCTGGTCCATCGAGGAAACTAAAGAGTCTAGGCTTCGTGAGAGAGGTGACCCTGGGCAACGATGCCTCCTCTCCACATTGTACCATCTGGCCAATCAACGCTATGGTACTTATTTTCCACCAGGCCAGCACCATCCCCCAGTGACGCTCCAGCGTTCATGGATTCCAGCTCGACTGGTAACTTTATCCACCTATAGTTGGTTTCCAAGTATAGTCTGCCTGCTAATCTCCTGGACAAGCCTCTTTCCATCTCCTCCATCGAATCGGAAAATCCCTCCTCTCCTTACAATCCGGTCCCTGTAGACAGTAAGTCCCACCAACGTGCAGGGCTTCTCTCTCCCATCTGTAACCTGTTGTTAGGTCCACAAATTGAGTCAATATTGTAATTGTCTGACTTATGTTTATTGTATGTAACCTACTCCTGAATGTACATTACAGGCAGCCCCCTGGGCGTCTTCTAAAAAAAGCCTATATAAAATAATAATAAAACCATACGGAATCCGCACTTGTTCGGTTACTGGCTGGTTGGAGCATTGCACCAAGAGCGGATCTCCTTCCTAGTGTTTCCTGGCTCCACCAGTAATCTGCTTCCGAGACTTCCATGGCAGAAAATCTCATCATAAACCACGGAATATAAAATGGTACATAAATTACCTAAGGGGAAAACGTACACCAAAGCTACACCTTACTGCTCAATGGCTGAAAGATATACTGAGTCCCATCAGCAGGCACTCTCGATGTCCCAAATGCTGCATGGGAAAGATAGGCAGGAGCCGATATTAATGAAGAAAATGCATCTAGGTACTAATTCACACCAGCATGCAGAAAGCCAACAGTATAACACATAGGAGAATGCCATAGATATAGCGATGCAATAGGTAATACGCCATCATACAGAACACCATTCGCTGGAGGGTTACAGCCTATAGGGCGCTACATAATATTCAAATGGGCAGAAGGCGATTCTCGCAGCACTTCAGAAAATGTGTCCTGCACAAAATACTTGTAGCCCTAAGCTCCCAAGTGTTTTAGGTGCAAAAAAAAAAAAAAAAAAATATCGATAACATGCTAGGAAAAATATGAAGGTATTAGTGATACAGTGCTACATTATGCAAGCTTGCAAAGCCCGCGGGCAAGGGCTCCTCATTTCTTGCAAGATCCTACACTATTAAAAATAAAACCACAATACCACAAGAAAAATGTGACAAATTACCAAGGAAAACTACAAAGGCTACACTTACTGGGTCACAATGGATGAAAGTATAACGGCAGTACCATCAGCAGGCATCTCTGACCCGAAAGACTCTCTGCCCAAATGCTGCAGTGGGAAAAGAATAGGCAGGAGGTGCCGTATATAAGTGACAAATGCTCTAGGCACTTAATTCCACCGTACCAGCATGCATAAAAGCCACAGTATAGAACACATAGGAGAAATGCCATAGATAGTAGGCGATCAAAAGGGTAACGCCATTCCATACACGTAAACAAACCATGGTGCTTAGGTACAGCTATAGCGCCCATAATAGTTCAACATGGGCATGCTTCCCAAGCACATAGAAGGGTTCCTGCACAAAATACTTAGTAGTACGACCTAGCTCCCAAGTGTTTTAGGAGGAAAACAAAAAAATATAATAACATGCTTGGAATAGCTGGAAAAATATGAAGTATTAGGTTGAGTACGGTAGCTATCAGTATGCATACTTGCTGCAAGCCCAGTCAAAGGCTCTCCTCATTCATTTCAAGTTCCCTACACTATTAAAAAAAAAACCACAGGAAAAAAAAAATGGGGACATAAATGACCGCAAGGAAAACTGTACAAAAGCTACACTTAACACTTTTGACCTGCTCAATGGCTGAAAAGATAAACTGATCTGAGTGGTCCCATCAGCAGGGCATCCTCTGGCCCAAATTGCAGCATGGGAAAGAGTAGTCTAAGGTTGCTCCGTAGTAATATGAGTCCGAGGATCAGCTACGGTACTAATTCACACCAGCAGAAGTAAGGTCACAGTATAAACACATAGGTAGAATGCCATCATGAGATAAGGAGATGCAGGAAGGGTATCCGCCATTATCATCGTTACTATGGAACACGACCATGGCTGAGTTACATACATGCCTATAAGGCGCCCATAAATAATTGAAATATTCAAATGGGCAGGCTTCCGCCAGCACTTAGGAGGTGTCCTGTACAAAATACTTTGTACCCTACAAGCTCCAAGTGTTTAGGGCAAGAAAAAAAAAAATATAATAACGATTCTGGAAAAAATTATGAGGTATTAGATTAAACAGTAGCTACAGTATGCAAGCTTGCAAGCCCCGGCAATGCTCCTATTTCTTGCAAATCCCTACACTAATATGAAAAATAAAACCACAGAAAAAAATGGGACAAAAATTACCAAGTGAAAACACTACAGAAGATACACTTACTGCTCTATGGCTGACAAGATATACTGAGTCTCCCACAGCAGGCATCTCTTCTGGACCAAATCTGCATTGAAAGTATAGGCAGTGTTCCGGATATTAAATGATAGAGATGCTCATAGGCAGCTAATTCACAGACCACTATCAGAAAGCCACAGTAATACAAACACATTGGAGAATTCCATAGATAGAGGCGACGCAAAGTGTAACGCCATCCATATTGACAGGAACATTCACCATGCTTGAGCTTATCAGCCTATAGCGCGCCGATGAATATATCAATGGCAGGGCATCTCCACACTTATAAGGTGTCCTTCAGCAAAATTTACTTGTATCCCTAGAGCTGCCGCAAGTGTTTTAGGGCAAAAAAAAAAATAAAAAAATAACATTCTGGAAAAAATATGAGTAATTTGTTGATACGGAAGCTACAGTATGCAGAGCTGCAAGCCACCCGCGGCAAGGCTCCAACATATCTTGCAATGTCCCTACAACTAGTTAAAAATAAAAACCCACTGTTGAAAAAAATGGACAGAAATTAAAACAAGGAAAACTACAAATCTAACACTTAGCATGGCTCATGTCAGAAAGATACAGAGTCCCATCAGCAGGCATCCCTCTGGCCCAAGAGCTGCATGGGAAAAGATAGGCAGGTGCCGGATATTACTGAGCCAAAATGCTCTAGGTCACTAATTTCACTACCAGCGATGTCAGAAATGCCACATGTAAACACATAAGGGAAGAATGCCATAGATAAGGTGCGAATGCAAAGGTGTAACGCCCAATCATACAGGAACACCATGCTTAGTGTACAGCCTATAGCGCCATAATATTTCAAAAGGGCTAGGCTTCCCAGCACTTAGAAGGTGTCCTAGGCACAAAATACTTGTGTACCCTACATCTCCCAAGTTGGGTTTTAAGGGCAAAAGAAAAAATAATAATAACATGTCTGGAGAAAATATGAAGTATTAGTTTGATATACTGTCTCTACATATGCAAGCTTGCAAGCCCCCGCAGAGGCTTCCTCATTTCTTGCAGAGTCCCAACAACTATTAAAAAATAAAACCACAAAAAAAATGGGACAAAATTACCGAGTAAAAACTACAAAGCAACACTTACTGGCTCAACTGGCTGAAAGATATAACTAGTCCCATCAGCAAGTCATCCTGGCCCAGAATGCTGGCATGGGACAGATAGGCAGTTGCCCATGTGAAATTAATGAGCAAATGCTCCTAGTCTAATTCACACCACTATTCAGAAAGGCCACAGTATAGAACACATGGGAGAATGCATAGATATGGCGATGCACGAAAGGTGTAACGCCCTTCATTATACATGAACACCATGCTGATTACAGCCTATAGGCTCCCATAATATCAAAATGGGGCAGGCTTCCCAGGCAATCACTGTAAGAGAAAGGTGTCCCGCTGGCACAAAATAATAACTTGTACCACTAATCTCCCAAGTGTTTTAAGGCAAAAAAAAAATATAATACCATGCTGGAAAAATATGAGGTATATTGATACGGTAGTTACAGTATGCACGCTTGCAAGCCCAGGCCAGGCTCCTCATTTCTTGCAATTGCCCGTACACTATTTAAGAAATAGAAACCCAGAAAAAAAAAAAATAAAAATGGACATTAAATTAACCTAAGGCAAACTACAAAGCTGAAGCAACTTACTGCTCAATGGCTTGAAAGATATAATGAGTTCCCTTATCTATGGCATTCTC
Source organism: Phyllomedusa bahiana (assembly GCA_025379985.1). Lineage (NCBI taxonomy): Eukaryota > Metazoa > Chordata > Amphibia > Anura > Hylidae > Phyllomedusa > Phyllomedusa bahiana. Next base: position 19,394 of record JAODAL010026712.1, on the reverse strand, counting down.
CCCATGTGTTATTACTCTGTGGCTTTCTGTTTTCTGCATGCTGGTGTTAATTAGTACCTAGAGCATATGTGCTCATTAATATCGACATCCCTGCCTATCTTTCCCGCCTTGTCAGCATTATGGGCCAGAGATGCCTGCTTGATGGGACTCAGTATATCTTTCAGCCATTGTAGCTTTGTAGTTTTCCTAAAATCTCACATGCCTGCTATTAATTTGGCAAAAGCTTACGAGGTGATAGTGTGCATACCACAATGGTTTGACCAGCCCCCTCTGTCCACTCGAGTAATTCATCCTTCAGAATTAGTCAGGTCCTCTATTCTTTGGCCTGTTGCTCCTGCTCCTCCTGCACTCCCTCTGCCCTACTAGGACTATGCATATGTCTTCTGCAAGATACAGCTTAAAACACTACCTCCTTTTGGCTGTATGACTGCCCCATTGACTTACTGCTGCCCGGCACAACGAATACTGTCCCCCTCGTGGGAGTAGTGTGTACCACTTTTGTCTCTTCGTTCCTGAAGTGGAGGCTATGTCGGCCTACATTAAAGAGAACCTTGAAAAAAGGGTTTTAGAGTATCCCGAAAGTCCTTGCTCTTTGTGGTAAAGTAGGATTTCTTCTTTGTAGAGAAGAAGGATGGGTCCTTGCAGCCATGCATCATCTACAGGGGTCTCAATAAAATCACCATTAAAAACCCCTACCACTCATTTCAGAACTCTTTGACAGGATCTGAGGTACCAAGGTGTTCTCAAAACTGACTGATCCTCTGGGGGTAGTTATTGAACTTTTGATTCATGGGATCCATGCAAGGGGGAAGAATGAAAATAATGGCATTTCAATACCCAAAATGGCCATTTTGAGTACTGGTCATGCCCTTTGGTCTTTGTAATGCTCTTGAGGTCTTTCAGAAGTTTGTGAACAATATGTTCCGGGACTTGTTCGATGAATGCCTGGTGGTCTGTCTAGATAACATTTTGATCTTCTCCCCAAACGTTCAGTCTCAACGAAATTATGTCTGGTAGTTTCCAGCCCGCCTTCAAGAAAACCACCTCTTTGCCAAGCATCTCTCTGAGTGCTTCAGTCTGCCACTCCTAGGGTATATCGTGTCTGCACAGGGCTTACAAATTGATCCTATCAAACAATCTGTCCTGTTGAAGTAGCTTTGCTCTGTAGGTCTACAGGCAATCCAATGCTTCATTGGCTTGATAAATTACTATCGGCAGTTCATTCCACATTTATCCACTCTAATAGCACCTATCATCTTTCTGACCAAGAAGGGTAACACCCCCTGGTTATGGAAGTGGAATTAGCCTTCTCCCAGTTAAAATCCACCTTCGCTTCTGCTATACAATATCCAGACCAGCCAGACTCTGGAGCAATCCTATTTCCTTTAGAAGTATAAGCCATCCTCCTCCACACCATTGGGGCTGAGGAGGAGCCGTCCTTTCCTAGAAAAATGTCAAAGGCAAGAAAGACTGGTTCCTTGGCAGCTTCTTCGCCGTCCAAGACTCTCTCACCTCCGAAGGAATTCACCTGCCATTGGGGACAGAGAATTCTAGACTTAACCAATGACCTTTGGAAAAGAATGAGACATTTACTTAGATGGTGGCTCTTCATCTGATGACAATTTGTACAGACCATAAGAATCTGTTGTACCTGCAAACTGCTCAGCATTCGACACCACCGGGGCAGGCCTGGTAGTCGGGGTCTTTTCTTTTGCTGTTTTACTCAACTTCAAGTTTTCAAGCTCCACTTCAGACCCTGGTAGAAAGCCTAGTCAGACGCAGATGCACGAACGCCTTGTAGTCTCCAATGTCTTCATCTATGTAGTGGAGCCACAGCACATCATTCCTTCAGAACACATCATAGCTGTAGCACCTGTGAAACCTCAAGACCTATGTAAACTTTCTGTGTCAAGAAAGCAGATCTTGTCCTGGGGTGGGGTCCAACGGTTTCCCGCCGAATTAACAGTCACGTTTGGGATTCAGGCAAATCCTTACCTAATCTCCTTCTCGGCCATAATTGGTAATCCTATAACCCTTCAGCGAGATGTCAAGGACTTTGTAGCTGCTTGCCCACATTGTGCACTTAAAGTCTCTCACCAAAGACCTGTGGCCCTCTCCAGTCTGCTACAGGTGCCCAAAACTTCTTGGACCCATACAGTATAGCCATGGACTTCGTGAGTAACCTTCCTCCCTCCTTAGAGAAGTCTGCACGTTTGTTGTAGATTGGTTCTATCCAAAATGTGCACTTTCACATTCTTCCATGTCTTGTCCTTCCTTCAGCAGTCCCACAACATTATCCTTCAGCACACACATCGTTACCTGCACAGAATGCCTACTCACATCGTCTGCGACAGAGGGGTACAGTTTACCTCTAGGTTTTGGCGGCCCCTCTGTTCTCAGCTTCAGATCAAGCTTGACCTGTCCTCCGCATACCTTCCTCAGACCAATGGCCAGGTGGAACGGGTCATCCTAATACTTACAAGGGTAAGTAGCTCTGGGCACTGTTTTTCAGCAGACGACAAGAGGGCTGGGTGGGCCCCCATAAATTTCCCCTTGCAAGGAGTTTTCGCCTACAATAAGCACATAAGTGAATCTGCAGAAACCATTCCATTCTACATTGTCTTTGGCCAGCATCCTTTGGTTCCTCTACCATTTGCAGCCACCTCGAAGGTTCCAGCAGTCAACACCTAGGTACATGACTTCCATAGCATTTCTGATGCCCATCAGAGTTTTCTTCTGGCCACTGCCACTGTCCATCCAAATACCGGAGAGCCGACAAGGAATTTAGGTAATTGCACCACCCATGTATCAATAGACCAAAGCGGAACAGTCCTGCTCTCTGCCAAGTACATACATCTGTGAGTTCTCAGTCTGAAGTTGGCTCCTCATTTCCTGGGTCCTTTCTCCATACTCCTCAAAATTAACCCAGTCTCCTACAAGCTTTGACTATCCTCATCCTTACTCATACCAAATGCTTTTCATGTGTCTCTCCTCAAACTACTGGTTCTCAATCATTATCTCCACAAGGCTACATTTCCCTCTATGGCCAGCACCGAAGAGTCTTTTGAGGCTAAAGAGATCCTAGAAATGAAGTGGTCTAGAGGTAAGATGTACTATCTTATAGATTGGAAAGGGAATTGCCCTGAGGAGAGGTCCTGGGATCCATGGGAGAACATTAACTCTCCAGTGTTGAGCCGAAAATTTCACAGGCTTAAGGCCCAAGAAAAAAAGAGTGTTGATTGTATTGGACAACACTGCCATCACCATGCCCAGGTCTGTGGTCACTTTCCGATGTCAGGACAAAGCCTGCGGGTCCATGCAGCGGTCTGCAGACGTCCAATGTGCTTTATGACTCCGTTTCAAAGGCTGTGGTGCAGTTTGATTATATAGAGCAGTCATTAATAACACAAAATACTCAGCTATAGCCTAGTACATTCCTGTTACACTGACATGACTACAGTGTAACAGGTTGCTCTGACTATTTGCCTGTCCCTGACAATGTCTCTGCCTCATGCTCCAGTATCACGCTAGATCACGTCGGCTGTAACCTTGAAGACCTACGTTGGGGGTAACGAAAATCCCGAGGAAACCTGCCTTGAGGTATGGTGGTCTCGTGGTGAATAGCCGGGGGAAAAACTCCTATGTAACTCCTCTACCAAACAAAGTAATACAACCTAACTCCACCGCTCCATAAGGAGGGTGGACCCAGGAGGATCCACTTCCAGTTTCTGTACTGGAAGACCGTTTGACAAGCTTTCTCATTTAGTTGAAAGTAATACAACATCCTTTGGCCATAAGAGGAGATTCCCTCAGTAGGTAACTCACATGGACTTCAGGAAATGATTTGTCAGGCTAGAGCAATGGTGAGATAAGAGCGATGGATAGGTGTGATAGATGTCGGTAACCAGAGAAACGAAGTGTAGCTATCAAACAGGAGATAAGATAAAATCTTCTTTATCTCCTGACCAATGCAGGAACAACAAAGCAGTGTTAAAAGCTAATCATTGTAGTAAGAAAACCCCTTTAAGTATTCTTCTTTCTATCAATTTTTTTCATCATGGATGGATGGCCCCTGACAGACAAACGAGCACTTCTTGAACAGTCTGGAATCAACCCCTTTAGAAAATGAAAAACAGCCTAAGTTTAAGAACCAACCTCATAAAACCTGAAAATCCAGGTATGACTTTTGTTACACACAATGGCTCTCATTTATTTATGTGGTTGCACCAGAAAGGTGTCTTAAAATGTGGCATGTCTCAGCATATCCCAGGCACATTTATTATGGGCTTCAGACAATTTCTGCATACTGCTCAACAGGTGGGCTTGGCTTACTGAAAAGTGGGTGTGACGTTACAGAAAGTGGGCATGGTTATGATGTGACACGCTATGCCAGAACCTGCACCAAAAATACGCCAACATTCTGACATAGAAAATAAGCTAAAAAAATTAAGACAAGTCTAAAACTGCACCAGTTTATCAAGCTACCTTTCTAAGTTTACGCTGCCTAACTTTTAGACAGTGATAGTAGATGAAGGCCAATATCTGACACTGTAACATTCACAATGAAGGGTCTACAGAGCTGAGTCATGGACAGAGATGTAATATTAAACTTGGAATGAAACTTGGATCAACCCAGTTCAACTCTTGTTTTACCAAATTTGTGAAAAAATGTGGGTTCTAGACAATCTGAATCTAAATTTTTTCCATCTGACCCTAAACCTTGCTGTTACCGTAGCCCTAATCAATAGTTAGGATTAGGATTTTTATTGGTTTGTAAGGGTTAGCTTACTGCTTCACAGCACATCCAGTCAGTGTCTTACTGAGGTGCCTGGAGCCCACCAGTGGAATTGATTCTTGGGGCCCAAGAGTGGAGTTGATTCCTAGGACTCACCACTGGAGTTGATAATTGAGGCCCACCACTGGAGGTGATTTGTAGTGCCCCCCATGGAAGTTTATCCTTGGGGCCCAGCAGTTGAATTAATTTTTGGGGCCCATTCTACAGCTACTGTACATGATTGGTCCCTTCCTTCTTCTTTCTGCCTCTTTTTTCTGCCTTACTCCCTGAAAAGCAACCCAAGACCTGCTATTCTTAGTGACCCTCCATGCCCTGAGGACCAATGGGGGTTTTCCCTGCTCCCCTGTGGGCCAGTCCAAGCTTGCATCCACTCTGAAAGGGTTCTTGGTCTGTGTCACTTCCTGTCCGATGTCACATTGGAAGAAGCACTGATCTCTCGGTGAACATATGTCTAATTTTCACCTCTTCAGACATAGTTCAATACACAAGGAAATGTCAGAGCAACACAAATTCTAGTATCAAATTCTTCAGGATTTTGTTCAAATCTAAAATAGTAAGGTGGTTGTTAATAATATTTCAAGAACATGGATGAAGGGAGTACTGATATGGGATAAAAAGAATCGGTGGAAGGGACATAAAATAGAAGAGTGATGATAGCGAAATAGTGCAACCCTAACCTTAAACAATCCAAAGTTGAAGCTTGATTTGAACTGGAGCAATATATATTATGTCAAACACTTGGTAGACTGAGATATATACATTTAATTTTAGCCAACAAAGAGGCTAGTTATTAACAATATCCAGGATTCAACAACAGGGTCTTGGTTGCCGAAAGGATTAAAGGTATATTCTTATCTCATATATTTATGGCAAATGAACAGGATGTGAAATAAATGTCTGATAGTTGCGAGTATCCTGAACCCTCTTTCTGAAGTCTTGAAAGTGTTCTTGACTTTGTTTGTTAATCTTACAGAAGTCAATGGAGAAAGTTGTGCACGAGTGGTGACCTCTCCATTTACTGTGGCACAAAGTAGGATGGAGGTTTGGGGGACCTTTGTTCTGGAGATAGGCACCCCAGCTGTCATACAGTTATAGCATAGTCTGTAAATATAGTGTCAATGCATGAGATAGGAATAGGTCTTTAAAAGATTTGTAAAGTTTAATTAAAAAGTCTGGTAATTTGGGGTGGCTATCATAACACATCAGCATTTGTAATCCAGACAAAAAAAAGCTTAAATATAGCTTTGTGTTTTTGTTATAACAGTACAAATTTGGTAATTCCAATTTGCCTAGTCATCATCTTTATATTTTTGTTCCTCAGTGAAATTTTGGTAAAGTCATATATCAGTAAGTGGTACAAGTTTTAATCTGTTCAGGTTTTCCATTTACTGTATATTTGTTACAAAATGTGTATAAGTACCATGTCATCCATGCCGTTAAAGCATATTTGTTCAACTACTGCTCCTCTGCTACTTTGAAAACTGCAATTCTGGACATATTGCTCCTTCTTCTGCAGAAGGTTACAGCATCTGTTACTAAAACTGGGGCCAATACCAATGTTCTGAAACTTTCCTATAAATGTTATAATATAATATGTATGTTCAGTTCAGATGGGTGTGCATGTTACATTGTAGCACAAGACCCTGAATCCATGGAAAACTAGTATGTTGATCTGAAGGCACAAAAATGTCATCCAAAATTAGAAAACAATGAAGATTAAGAATAAGCACAAAATCATTACAGATAAACCAAGTCTCATCATAAGTCAGTAAAAGCTGTTGGAAGCTGTAAATCACCTTCTGTGTTAAGGGCAGGAATTTTGCCAGGATACTGTACAGTCCCGGTCCCATTCACATCTAATTTTTCAGCCCCATGTATGCTGTCTGTTGGGATACCATTAAAAATGTATCCCAACAGATACTGTGGCAAGACTATAGAGTTCTTTAGGGCAAACATAGTCTGAAATAGACTATGTTTGCCCTATTTATTTATTAAATATATACTGTTATGACTACTCCTTTGTGTCCAATGCAGAAAGTGTATACATTTGGTAAATAGGGCAAATACAGTCTAATCTGGACTATGTTTGTCCAATAGAGCCTTTTGTCCCAGTCACAGCACCCACCGCAGTATCCAATGGGACACTGTTTTTTACAGTATCCCGATGGGTACTAAGAAAAGAAAGAGGACAAAAGACAAGATCTGAATGGGTCCATACACAGTGTACTAAAATAAAAGAAAATGTAGGTGCTTTACTCATAACTCCCATAGAAATCAACGGAAAGAGGCGCCCATGCATGACCACCTTTCAGTTTTCTTGGATTGGCACAGGCCGCAACCTGAAACTAAACTACGGAGATGAAAATACCCCTTTAGAGTAATTCACGTCTTCGTCGTTATTTAGGTATTTCTCTTTAGTCATACGAATATAATTCATACCAGGTCTGTTTTATGATGAACACTAATGACTCCATTAACTGTAATGAGGTCTGTTGGTTTTCTGTAATTTGACTGGAAAAAATTATGAAAGGACTCCTGGAACCTCTGACGCAGATAAGAACCTAAATGATAATCGGTAAGAAACTAAACACAAGAACAAGAGACACAATCTAAAATGAATTAACTATAATATCAGTATATAAAATAGCCTAATAATGTCTCCATCAATACTACCTCCAGCTCGATTCTATTTATAATGCCGGCAACGTGTTCAAAACAGCTCAACGAGCTAATCATTCTATGGAACTCAATTTGCAGCTTTCGTCCTCCATTGTAATTACACAATCTGACTCTGTAACATATTATCAGAACAGAACTGTCTTTGAAATCCAGACATTTTACGCCTTTCCTACTTAAGTTTCAATCTGGCCAATTATCTGAGTGACATGTTAATCCTTAATGACAACTGCAACTACAACCTTCCTCAGTCTGTCTATAAACAATGTTTAGTTCAAATTTCAATGAGAAAACAGTTCTACTTTTTTCTTACATCACTAAAACTAATATTATAGTAAACCCATGAAGAAAGGAGCTACTCCAGAGAATTGAACAGGGATTTTTTTTTTAAAATTCTAAATTAACCACAATACACTGTATATGGAAAATATGTGTGTGTGTGTGTCTGTGTGTATATATATATATATATATATATATATATATATGTATAATATATATATATATATATATATATAATATATATATGTATATATATATATATAATATATATTATATATATATATATAATAAAAAAAAATGTTTGAAAGAATACTGAAATATTGTTCACTCCTACCTCTCCATCCCGCAAAACATGTGTTGGAGGATTGGGTTTTTAAGATTGTAGCTGGAAAGTGACTTTATGGAATAAAGTAAATTTAGTTTAGGGCTTTTTATTAGAATTAAAAAACCCCATGAAGATTGGCTTCGTTAAGCATTCAGGACCAAGGGTTTTTTATTTTTTTCATTGACACCTCCCAAAAGCTATACCTTTTCTCCATCAACAAGCTGCATGTGGACTTTCCTTTTATTGCCGAAGGAAATTTTGTTTTAATTGGAGTACATATAGTTTATTAAATAACTGGCCAAAGCCAGTTTCTCTAAATCTTCTGTCATGATTGTGCCTGACACCCCCCCCGGTTTTTGGCTCTGGTCGCCGGCCACGGCCGGTACGACGTAAACCATGATTTTTAATGTAATACGTTGTACTCTTATTCACCAGTGTGAACTGGTCCTTCTTTCCCTGTTTGTTAATTGATTCTTGGCCAACGCCCGTGGCCAGGAATCCTCCAGCACTCTTTTAGTTAACCGGTGTGCCTCTTTGATTGACAGTCTTATTTATCTATCTGGTTTTGTGTTCTTTCCACCAATCACCTCTGTTCTGTGTTCTCTGGTTCCCTATTTAAGGATGCTTTTACCAGTCACCTGTGCCGCTATATGGTTTCTGTTCCCTATAGTTCACCTGTATTCTCATTTGACTTTCTGTGCTCTCTGACTCTTGCTTGGTTCCTGGTTATTCTTTTGTCTCATGTATTTGTACTGTACTGCCTGTTTGTTACTGACCTGGCCTGCCCGACTTCTCTTGTTTGTTCTGTTTTTTTTTTGTCTTCATCTGTGTTCCACTTGGCTCAGATCAGTCATCAGTGATATGGTTGGTGCCCAACAGGTAAGGAATCAGGTTCCCCAAAAGGCAGGGATGTTGTATGTAGGCAGCGTAACCAAATCCTTCAATGTCCGCTTGCATTTGATCAATAATCCATCATAGCTAAAGCCAAAAAGACAGAGAAATTGATCCCAAAAATAAGTAAAAGGAATATTTGCACGTCTTCTGTGTTTTGTATACACTCCTGCTTTTGGCGACCTTATCATCACACAATCCTGATGCAAACAATGGAGGTCATACTAGCCTTATGGCTTCTCCGAAGACACAATCGGTTGTGTTTGTCCTTTTCATTCCTTCTGACAGATTAAAAGAAGGGGAAAACCAAACATAGTGGCAACGTCATAGAGTGGTGGAGGGTGGAAACAGCATTAGGAAACCACAGGGTGGTCGACTGAGAGAGTGGTCAGTTGGCAGCAGCATGAGTAGGCCACAGAATGGCAAGTGACAGATTGTGGAGGGGGCAGAAGCATGATTAGGCCACAGATTGGCACAATTACACAATGTGGAGGTGGCGACAGCAGCATCAGGCTGGAGAGTGGCCCAATGTCATAATTTTGAGGTGGCGGCAGCTATGTGACATAATCAGGAGGTGGCAGCAACAGCATTATCAAGCCAGAGAGTGACATGGTGACATAGCCTGGAGGTGACAGCAGCAGCATGAGGAGACCTGAGTGGTGAGGTGGCAGCAGCATCAGAAAGCTACATAATGGCCAAGTGAAGATTGGGGAGGTGGGTGGCAATACCAGTCCCTGGTTAAGATGGTGGGTGGTAGAAGGAGCAGCTGGAAGCAGATGTGTGGCATCAGGCGGGTGGCAGCATCAGAAAAGTAGCTGAGGCAGGTAGCCAGAAGAATTTAGAGTTCAGGGTCTGCTTCAGGTGCTGCTGCTGGTGGGTACCTAAATCACTAGGGGGGTAAAGAAAGCTGCTCATCAACAATTCCAGACTCAGGTTGCTGCTGATGGAGCTGGTACTGCTCCTAGTCCCACATCCCCCCACAGCAGCCGTAGAAGTGGTACTGTTTTGCTTTGTTAATAGATTCCTTTGTTTTTCTCTGTTCATAGATTTCTCTGTTTTGCTCTGTTCATAGATTTCTCTCTGTTTTTCTCTTTTCATAGTTTATCTGTTCTGTTCAGCTCAAGGAGGGTGTGCTTGGCAGTGTAGGAATGTCTAAAGTGCTTGCAAAGTTTCCTGGCCAGTTCTCTGAATCGTGCAGAGTCCACCACTTGAAAAGGGAGGGACTGCAGTACCACCAAGTTGGACAGGAGCACGGTCAGCTTCTGCACCTTAGGATGGTTTGACGCATACTTCTGTCTCTTGGCAATCGTCTCGGTGAACGACTGCTGGCGCCATGAGTGGCGATGAGCAGGAGCATCTGGACCGGTAGATGATGGGAAAGACAGACAACTTCCTTTGGCAGAGATGGTAGAGCCTTGACAGCCTGAAATGGGAGGCGTGCCACTGGGTGCTTCTGCTGAGGCAGCATGGACCACCACATCTGAGATATGTTTCTCCCAGGCCACTGTATGGTGACGCTGCATATATTGACGCAGGGCTGTGGTGCCAATGTTAGGTCCCTCGCCACGCTTTACTTTCTGACCACAGATTATACATATAGCCATGTTCGCCTCCTCCGGTGTCTTGGCAGAAAACTGGCACACCGCCGAGTAGGTGACTGACTGTTACTGCCGCTGCCTCAGTGAGCCACTGTGCTGCTACTTTCTGGAACCTGCAAAGTGGGTGGTCTAAATTGTGGCCGTTTGGCTACCGACCTCGCACTGCTGCCACCCTGCTGACTCCCGGCCACACTACCGACTTGCAGGCTGCATCACTGCCTGACGCGCAAGATGCCGCTCTCTTCTCCCGATGATGATGATGATGAAGCCCTTGCCTCCAGGGCCTGGTCGATGGGTAGTCGTAGGTAGGAGACCGACTAGGGCGTCGCTTCATCCCAGGCAGTAAAGGGGGCGCAAGGAGGCATGGAGTGAGTTGAATTTTCCATTTGGGGGGCACTTTATGCCTTGTTTAACTAGGGCACCAGAATACCTTGTCCAAGCCTTGCTTGCTTCACCCGGCTTCCAAGTGTGATAAGCTACATCGATTAGTGTTTGCCTGTCACCTCTGTTCTCCTCAACGGTCTTGCTGTACAGAGCCTGACCGCTCGCACAATAACCCCCCATGCCACTCTCCTCATCACTACTTGTCCGCTTCTGCAAGAAGCAGCAGATGTCTTCCCCACCTCTTTGTTGCCCACTGTCCTTAAATAGTGCATCTTCACTGTATAGTGGTGCAGAGCCCACAGCACATAGTAGTTCTCTGGCTGTGGGAGCCGAACGGAACAGAGGTGGGTTGAGAACAGGTGAGGGCCCCTGACCTGCTCCCGGACAATGCCAACTAAAGGTTGTGTCATACGGATGCACCGACTCTTTGCCGGGGTTGTCAGATATCATCTGGGAGAAAGTGAATGACCTAGTCAACCATTCAAGGACCGTTGGCTTGGTGGTCAACACACGGCCGCTAGATGACACTGGAAGCTCTGACCTCGGGGAGACCCCTGCTGTGACGTCCCCTGGCTGTGCTGCGACCTGTGCCTGCTCCAGGAACCTACTATTGCGTTCTGTGACTCTATAGTAGGATCTTAGCCCTAGCTCGGTTCTTTCCAGCTGGCGCTGACATTACCTTGTCAGGCTGTGTTCCCACTTCAGTTATTTGGTCAGTTTTGCCCCTGTAACTGCCCAGAGAAGTGAAGTGTGAAGCGATTCTAATAGCGGTGGCTGTCATCTGCGTGTCATACTAAAACACAGCATTGTATCAAGACCAAACCACGCTCCCTATGCATATTTGTGCATGGCACAATGTTCTACAACACACTACAGGTTCTCCCCAGCCAGGAAATAGCTGTTTTTTAACGTGATTCGCTGTAAATAAATTCGGGTAGAAAAGATTTTTGCAGAAAATTTGGCGAATCTGGCGAACCGAATATTTGAGAAATTCGCCCATCTCTAATAATGGCATATCCTATCAACATGTAAAAAATGTGTAAGATGGGAAAATCACTGTAATGGAGAAAACAATCTCCTATAGTCTATAATTATTTACATTTTAATTCTACACTTAAAGGTTCACATCTGCATTGGAGGTTCTGTTTGAGCTTCCATCTCAGATTTCATCAGGAATGATGGAAAAACTACGGCTATTTTTTCTGTTAAAATTATTGACACCATGGTGGAAACTCAACAGATGCCATTGTCGTCAGTGGGATCCATCAGGGGCCATTGATGTCTTTCGTAAAACGGGTGCAGTTTCACCTCTGTGATGGAGGTTCCAAAACAGAATCCCTGACGCAGAAGAGAACCAGGCCTCATCTATATTAATATCAAAGTAATTTTATGTGATGGCATTTTGTCTTTAGAAAAATGTGATCATCCAGATTTTATATATTAACCTGTTTTGGATGTCTACATTGAGTCAAAGTGACTTACCCTCCCGTAGACCTAATCTATTGCTGAATGACATGCCCCCAGAAAGCGTTTCATCATCACAGAAGACATAGTGTATTCACAACATCTGAAGGTCATCTGTGCATGCTGCAAAAAGCAGATTATGCCATTCTACAATTGCAGACATACTACCCTGCGTAAAGAAGAAGTCCCCTATTTATAGTGGAGGCACAAGAACACGGAATAGCATGTACAAACAAGCCGTTTAATTAAAGGGCATACACACTGGCATTATGCAGCATTCTGTGGTGAGTGTTATGGTCTTCTGCTTTAAATAGCTTCTGCATGCCTGGCTGTTTTTTGTAGACTGGCTTATGTCCAAAGTACCTCTAGTGGCAGCTGTCACAAGTGAGGTGGCATTTTTCTTCACTGATGCTGACAGCAGCTGTCTGGCAGGAGTATGAATGGAATGGAAATGACATCATGTTTATGCAGGAGTGACATTCTCAGCTCTGGATCAGTGTCAGCAAGATTCTGATATGCCTTAGAATGAGAAAACACTTCTCGATATGCCCATGATTTATCCTTTGTAATATGCACAACACAAAAAATAATTTAGGAGCTGCAGCAGGACATGGAACGCGGTACTGGTCCAGATCTCTAACCCTGGAGATTTTATGCATCAGGATCTTACCTATAAAAAGGTGAAAGGTCCTTAAAGGGGAAATAAGCCAATTTTTTAAAGTTTTTATTAGCACTAAAAAACATATACATAGATTATAATATAATAGTTATGTGATACTATCAGGTCATTAACGCTATGAAGGAAGAGCATATGCTTATGGCTTTATTATTATTTATCTACATACATTTTATCTTCACATTTACATCATAAAAAATGTTTTTCACAAAGCAAATAGGAAAAAGAAAACATCCAGACAAAAATGGAATCTGTGCTCCTCAATCTGCATAGTATTGATCCATAATATAAGCAAAAAAGAAAGCAAAATCCAGCTCACCATATCCAAAAATGTATGGACCTGACACGGACCACTGCCTCAATGATGTAGAAATAATAGGTAATCCAGAGTAAAGTAGAAAAACTTTGTCCAGTTCTTATGCTACATGGTTTTCTTGGAGCATTGTAACTGTCATAATTATTATGGAAATACTATGTGGGTGACTGTGCAGATTTAATTTTGGACACAATGGAGTGGTGTCTTATGGGGCACTCTGGATAGATTGTTGTGGGGGTGCTGTACCTTGTTATGGTGTGAAATTAATATGGATAACTGTGTTATGCTGTCAGGGAGCTGTCATAGTTATTTTGGGAGTACTGTATGTGTGACCGACGTAGGTCCAAGAGGTGACAGACGAATTTGGAGATACTGGAATGGACTGGAATACAAAGCGGCAAGGCAGACGGACAGGCAGGCACGGCTGGGGCACTGTCAGCGGACGGAGGTGCCAGGATCTGATGCAGAAAATGGCATTAGAGAAATCTTGCTAGGAATACATGCGGAAACGTCACCAACAACTGGAGCGGACTGCAGGAAGAGCAATCCCTAAAAAGCCCTCGCCCGAAGCGCATTTTTAGAGGAAAAATTACCTGTAGCGTGCTGGCCCTTTAAATCGAGACAAGCAGCATGCACGTGCCCCTAGTGGCCGGCAGAGGAAGGAGCGTCCTGTAGCAGAGGGTAGCACAGACGAGCACAGGACGGAAGCAGGATGGGGCTGGGTAAGTATCAGCGCGACAGGCCGGGAGAGGAGGGCGAAAGTGCCTGTGGCCAGAGGTCCGGACCGCGGCACCAACTGTGACACCTAAACAGTTTTCATACAAGTCCCCACTAAAGTCTAAGCAAGTGGTAACATAACGAGAAGAGTCTTTCAGTTGGACACAGATAAGCCTGTATCAGATTTGTTGCCCCCAGTAACTCAACACAAAGATCCAGGATCACATTTCTTCTGTTTTGTAGGCTGTACATTTTTAGGCTAGGTTCATATCTGTGTTGGAGGATCTGTTATGAGCCTTTGTCTTAGGTTTTGTCAAAGATGGCAGAAAAAAATAGTGCAACATGCATCGCTATTTTTCTGTTCAAATGATGAACATTATGACAGAAACCTGATCAACCCCACTATAGTCAAGGCGCCGATGGTTTCTGTCATGTCCATCTGTTCCTATCATGGAAATAAAAATGGAAATAATGTTGTAAGTATAAACCAGGCATGAACTACTTCTCCTTAATAATTGGCTGGAAAAAAGTAGACGTTGGATTCCAAAAAAAAGCCTGAAAATATCTTTTACAAAAAGAAAAAACATTTATTTTTTAGTTCATTTCACCAGATGATAGTATGAACAATATGATTCAGGCAACTGGAAATTGACAGAAAGGATGGACAAGCATAGATGAGAGGTGAGCAGATGCCTTCCTCTGGCCCTTTGTAGGGGGAGGGGTATTTAAATGGGTTCTAGACATTTGGCTCAGTACACGCAGAGACTAAGGAATGGTTCCAAAACGCGTTGCGTGGTTCCTCACTATGTGTAACATAATACCATGCTTTCTATTGGTATATGAGTTATTACTTTTATCAGCAAGATGAATAAAGAATGAAGTTTTAACTGCATACTTGCCTTGGATCGAAGCTGACTTTTCCTGCATTTGAAATGTTACAGAACCCCCAGTAATATAATGTCACGGAAATAAAATGGAGAGCCAAGAGAATAGCAGCAAGTTCAAACGAGAAAGACGGATAATATCTTTAATGTTATCACACCACTGTCACCAAATGATCTGTTGTTCAACACAAGGGTCATTCAAATACATGTAGACACAGAACCTGATAAATGTGTCTCATTTTTGCTGATTATTACAAAAAGGGTCTGCGTAGTCTTTGAAATACTGTTAAATTAAAAGTTGTAGACAAAAAATTTTGCAAATATATTTGGACCTGAGTCAAAGGACTAACAAAAGTATCTAGTTACAAATATTTATTTCTGAGTCTCTAAGACACAAAGTCCCAAAAATGCTGGGGCAAATTTTAGAGTTTTATTTGTATACATTAAATTACATCTCTTTAGTGTTAATGTGTAAGGCTATGTTCACACGGCTTAACTGCGGGGCGTAATTACGCCCCGCAGTTACACCGTGTGGCCGGGGGCAGGGCGGGAGCGGGGGGAGCGAGCAGGGGGCCGGCGCTTCGCCGGCCCATAGACAATCACTGCTAGCGGCGCGTATACGCCTCTAGAAAGTGACATGTCAATTATCTCCCCCCTCGGCGTATTCGCCGAGCGGGGAGAGGAGACGTAATCCATAGTTCTCTATGAGAACTGTGGATTACTGTAATGACTGGGCCGTTTTCAGCCCGTAATTAGCGCATTTAGGCGCGTAATTACGGACCGAAATACGGCCCATTTTAAGCCGTGTGAACATAGCCTAACAAGGTCATACATGCAATTAAGAAACCGTTGTAGGGATCTGTGGAGATAGGCGTGAACTCAAGATGGCCCTATCCTTCTTAATTGATTGTTGTGAATACTCAGAGCTTGCCCTATAATGAGGTTGTTGGACAAATGGTGGGCCCTGAAATATTTGTTTTGATATTTGTTAGGGTAAGTTCACAATGCGGTTTTGGATAAGTTTTCTATCCGAAAAACGCATCCAAAAGCGTTGTGTAAAACGGATCCAAAACGCATCTAAAATGCATCCAACGCCCATCCAACATGCAGGTGTGTGTTTGGATGCATTTTTGCTGCAGCAGAAATGCAACCTATAGTTTGGAATAGGATGTTAGCGGTATCAAACGGATCAAGGATTGACATGTCAATTCTTTGAACGGATCCGAAAGAAGCATCACAAAGACACATGTAAATACCCAAATACCTGTTTAGGGTTTAAAACACGGATCCAAACATGCATTTAAAAAAGTATCCAAAAACGCTGTGTGAACATACTTTTATGCAGGGGCGTTGCTAGGGTCCTAAAACATCCGGGGCCCGGGCCCTTTGTGTTTTGCTCAGTAGGGCTGGGTTCACATGACATTTTTCACGCCCCCATTGTGAATTTGCGGCATAAATGTGTTTTTACAGAGAAAAACCTTCTGCTCCTGTCACAAATTTTTTCAGCATATTCCACATGAGTGACCCTATATCTATATACCTGCCTCAGCAGTCACAGCACAATAAAAAATCACCAATGACAAATTTACTTTTTAAAAAACCCCCTCACCTCCGTATGACATGTAATACCCCTAAACAGTCCCCAAAAACCATACACCTACACAGGAGCAAATCACCAGACAAATGATTGTTACTAAAAACACTCCTACAAAAACCAAGTCCCAAAACTATTACTACAAAGGACCAATAATCCTGCTAGACCCTGACCAAATGCAATCCCCATATGGACCATCAGCTTACACGGGCCCTCTGATTACATATATTACCGCCATACAGGGACCATATAGTGGTAGATACTAGTTGTAGTAAGATGCTTGCAGAAATATAAGTTGATTACACTGCAGTTGCATTTAGTGACTCACCGGAGACATCATTCCTATCAGCGTCGTTCACTTTCCCTTTTCTTCTCCATCCGGGTCACACCTTCATGCTGATTGCTCCCGGCCAATACTCGTTCCTGCAGATTTGGACACAAATATCTTAGAATCCTCACATTTCCAGCAACTCCTTAATTATAGGTATATAATCCCCCAGTTAAAGGGAGGTGGGATAGGTCCCCTCAATTAGGCAGGTAATAGATATAGGGTCAATGTCAGGCAGGTATATAGATATAGGGTCAATGTCAGCAGGTATATAGATATAGGCCACTCTCAAGCAGGTATATAGATATGGGGCCACAGGCAGGTATATGGGGCCACAGCAGGTATAGGGGCCCACAGGCAGGTATATGGGGCACTGAGCAGGTAATATGGTGCCACAGGCAGGTATATGGGGGGACTGAGGCAGTATATAGGGTTTACTGAGGCAGTATATAGGGGCACTGAGGCAGGTATAGGGGCCACAGGCATTTTAGGGGGCCACAGGCAGGTATAGGGGGCCACAGGCAGTATAGGGGGCCACAGGCAGGTATAGGGGGGCCCCAGGCAGGTAAAAGGGGCCCACAGGCAGTATATGGGCCCGTCGGCAGTATAGGGGGCCACAGGCAGGTATAGGGGCCACAGGGAGTATATGGGCCACAGGCAGGTATAGGGGCCACAGGCAGGTAAGGGGACCACAGGCAGTATATGGGGCCGCAGGCAGTATAAGGGCCGCAGGCAGGGATAGGGGCCACAGGCGGTTTTGGGGACCACAGGGAGTATATGGGGCCACAGGCCATTTTAGGTGGCCGCAGGCAGGGATAGGGGGGCCCCAGGCAGGTATAGGGGGCCACAGGGAAATATATGGGGCCACAGGCAGTATATGGGGCCACAGGCAGGGATAGGGGCCACAGGCAGTATATAGGGCCACACAGGCATATATGGGGCCACAGGCAGGTATAGGGGCCACAGGGAGGTATAGGGACCACAGGCAGTAAAATGGGCCACAGGGAGTATATGGGGCCGCAGGCAGGGATAGGGGCCCCAGCAGTAATATGGGGCCACAGGGATATATGGGGGCACTGAGGCAGGTATATGGGGCCACAGGGAGGTATAGGGGCACTGAGGCAGTAATAGGGGGACTGAGGCAGTATATAGGGGCACTGAGGCAGGTATAGGGGGCCACAGGCAGTATAGGGGGCCCCAGGCAGGTATAGGGGCCACAGGGAGTATAGGGGGCCACAGGCAGTATAAGGGGGACACAAGGGAGGTATAAGGGGGCCACAGGCAGTATAGGAGCCACAGCAAGGTATAGGGGCCACCGGAGTATAGGGGGCCACAGGCAGTATAGGGGGCCACAGGCATATAGGGGCCACAGGCAGGTATATGGGGCCACAGGCAGTATATGGGCCACAGGCAGGTATAGGGGGCCACAAGCAGTATATATAGGGGAACACAGGCAGTATATGGGGCCACAGGCAGGGATAGAAAGGGGCCCCAGGCAGGTATAGGGGGCCACAGGCAGTATATGGGGCCACAGGCAGTATTGGTGGGCGCATGCAGGTATAGGGGGCCACAGGCAGTATATTGGGCCACAGGCAGTATATGGGGCCACAGGCATGTATAGGGGGACACAGGCAGGTATAGGGGGCCACAGGCAGTATATAGGGCCACCGAGGCAGGTAAACGCTATAAAAATAACAACATTAATACTCACCTTAGCATCCCCGGCAAGCGCGTTATGTCCTCTTCAGCCCGCGCTCCTCCCGCAGCTCCTCGGGCGCACAGCCTGTGACGCGCTGTGCGCCCGAGGACAGGCAGCGGCGTGATGGGTCATTACATCGCGCCGCTGCCAGCTGAGCCACACGGGGCCCACCGGTCCTCAGCGCTAAGAGGACCCGGAGCGGCCCCGCTGTGTCGGACCCGGAGACGGTCCGACACTGTCTGCGGGGCAGGGAGCGCTCGCTCTCTGCTCCACAGAAGCCCAGTCGGCTTTATGTGCGTCCAGCGGACGCACATGCAGCTGAAGGGCCAGTCGGTGCTCCAGGCCCATGGCAGCGGCCTGGAGCCCGGGAGGTTCGGGGCACAGGGGGTTTTATTCGGGGCCCGAGCCCCAGACAAAACAGCCTAGCGATGCCCCTGCTTTTATGGTCGGCTTTTACACTGTGTATGCCCCAGGTGCATGTTGAGAAGCCTGGCGACGCATGAGTTAGCAATGTTGCCTTGTAGCACTGAGGTTTTGGGTCTCACCACAGGCAAAATCTGCAAGGAATCAACAGGTCCTTTCATATTTTTTTTCATTGTGTGGGTTTCTTTAAGGTACTCCATTTTCTTCTTGCACGCCAGAAAAAGAGTCTTGAGTTTGGATTTTAGATTGTGAGCCCAATGGGAATGACCGACATAAATAACTTTTTGTACAGCCCGGAATACTTTTTTATTTACACATTTAATATCCCCTGTTATTTTTCCCCCA
>JAODAL010026711.1:0-56247 GCA_025379985.1 Phyllomedusa bahiana | reverse complement strand
TGTCCCAAATTTATTGTAACAATGCTGTGAGTTCAAGACTACAACAGAACTAAATCAGGCAGTCGACCAGCAGTCACCTGTAATAAGTATACAAATAAAGCATCAGCTAAAAATCTTGATGGAGTAATAGTTGACACCTTACAGCTGTAGCCAGTTTTGACCTCCCTGACAAAGTGAATAAGAGTTGGGAAAAAAAAACGAAAAAACGCCCTCAAATATACCCTATCAAAGACCTGTCTGCCTCAAAAATGGGGAAATCGCCCCAATAAGGGCCCCCCACACTGGAACCTAAACTAACCCTGTCCCTAGCTAATCTAAATGAAAAAAAGAAAGAAAGAAAAACACATATACCACAAAGGGAGTGCACAAACAAAAAAATGCTGTGTTTAAATAACTTTTTACAACAGACAATATACGTTTGATGTTCAAAAATACTATGAATTGATGATTTCGTCATAGGAAGAAAATCAATAACGCAAAAAATATTCCAATATTCCAACGCGTTTCCCCCCTAGATACTGGGGTTCATCAGGGAAAAAATTGCAGTTGATAACAACAATACGGAACATCTAAGAAAAAAAATCACAAGATGTAAGCAATAAATATAACTCACGTCCCTTAATGATGGAAACAGGGCTGGTAAGATAGAGGACGGGGTCCAGGATAAGTCATGTACAGATCCCCGCTATCTGATTACTGAGACAGTCCAAGATAGGGGACGGGTCCAGGATAAGTCATGTACAGATCCCCGCTATCTGATTACTGAGACAGGTCCAAGCAGTAACTGCTTGGACCTGTCTCAGTAATCAGATAGCGGGGATCTGTACATGACTTATCCGGGAAACCCCGTCCTCTATCTTACCAGCCCTGTTTTCCATCATTAAGGACGGGAGTTATATTTATTGCATACATCTTGTTGATTTTTCCTTAGATGTTCCGTATTGTTTGTTATCAACTGCAATTTTTCCCTGATGAACCCCAGTATCTAGGGGGAAACGCTTTGGGAATTTTTGGAATATTTATGCATTATGATTATCTTCCTATGACGAATCATCAATTCATAGTATTTTTGAACATCAAAAACTATATTGTCTGTTGTTTGTTATTTATCACAGCACTTTTTTTGTTTGTGCACCCCATTTGTGGTATATGTTTTTTTTCTTTCTTTCTTTTTTTCATTTAGATGTAGCTAGGACAGGGTTAGTTTAGGTTCCAGTGTGGGGCGCCCTTATTGGGGCGATTTCCCTTTTTTTGAGGCAGACAGGTTTTTTGATGGGGTATATTTGAGGGCGTTTTTTCGTTTTTTTTTTCCCAACTCTTATTCATTCTGATTAAAAGTTATGTTTTATGTATCTTTTTTCTAGGTGTTATAACTGTAGTTGTTTTGGTTTAAATTGTATTGGTATACCCATAACTTCAGTTCATTATATCAAGGGTTCTCTACACCTATACATCGTGCTTAAGTAGAGTACATGGTAGTGTTTGTCTTCCTGACACAGCCCTATTTTTGAAATCTGACATGTGTCTCTTTATGTGAGAATAACTTTTTGACACTTTTCCCTATCCATGTGATTCAGAGATTTATTTTCCCATGACACATTATGTTTTAAGTTAGTAAGAAATTTTGGTCCATACAATCCTTGTTTGTAAAAAATATCAAAATATTGTAAAAATTTTGAAAAGTTTCCCATTTTCAAAGTGCAAAAATTCCTCACAAAATAGTTTAAAACTAGCATCTCCCATATGTCTATTGTAAGTTGGCATTATTTTTAAATGTCTTTTTATTCTTTTATGACATCAGGGGGCTTAGAAATTCAGTAATTGTTCACATTTTCAACATAGAATTTTTTAGGAACAATACCAGTTCTGATGTGGTTTTAAGGGACCTGTTAGACAACCCTATAAATTACTCCATCTACATCCCTTAAAGCATTCAAAATGGCATTTAGGAAGTTTATTAACCTATTAGGTATTTCACAGAAATAAAAGCAAAGTGGAGGTGAAATTTAAAAATGTAAATTTTTTTGGAAGATTTTAAATTTTTATCCTTTACTGGAACACGGTAGATGTGACCCAGGAAATGCAACTCAATATCGATTCCCCTAATTCTAACGTTTTAGAGAGATCCCATATGTGGCCCTAGTGCGCTATTTGACTCAACCACAAGCTTCGGAGTAGGAGGAACACTTACTGGACTTTGTGGTCTCATTTTATTATGATTTTCTTTAGCATTAGGCTGTGAAAGTGAAAAGTTGTTTTTTTTCCAGCAATCTGCAATTTTAGCTGAAAACCTTTAATTTTTACAAGGAATCCTGGAAAAAAGCACCCCAAAATTTGTTATGCAATATCTTCCAAGAAGATACCTTCCAGAAGTCATCCCATTTTAGATTCCACTCTCGTGAATCTCATGTAGGGGGTGTTTTGTACATTTTGGGCGCAAAGGTATTTCATAGTTTTTTTTGCACTGAGCCATGAAAATGGGGAGGGAGGAGAATGCAGTTCCGCCATTGTTTTTGGGCTTCCTTTTTACAGCGTTCACTGTAAATGATAGCATAACTTTACCATGTGGGTCAGTACAATTGCAATTACATAAATTTTATTTAGTTTTTTTATGTTTTATTATTTTTACACAGTAGAAATGCGTTTGTAAAAAAATTGCGTTTTTATGTCATCATAGTCTGATAGTCGGGTAAAGCGTTAACCCTGTATGTCCTAGTACCTGTTACTGTTGTTCCTGCTGCTGCCTTAGTCCGCTAGTACCTGCTGATTATCTGCTGTTGTACCTGCCAGTTACCCAACTTGAACCTACTATCTGTCTATGGTTTTAGCCAGCTGTGACAGCTACCGTTATTCTGTGTCCTGCATTTCGGCTTTCACCGTGGGTCTCCATCTATACCACTTTGCCCACGGTGATCACTGAGGTTCCACCATATACCCGGCGATCAACCTGTCTGTCCTTACTGACACCTGTTGGATCGTTACAGTACTAACTGCTCATACAATGGATCCCACTGATATGACCCTGCTGGATATATAGCACCTGGCAGCTGTAGTTACCCGTCATGGCGTCCACTGGGAGCAACTCTTCCAGAAGCTACAGACCATTACCATTGGGCTGGATAAAGTTGTGTCTGCACTGGCAAATACACCTTCTCCGCTACTTGTTGTTGCTCCGCCTCCCGCTGCCATGACTAGTCCCAGCCTGCAGCTGCCTCTGCCTGCCCGTTGATTTGGGGATCCTCATTCTTGTTGCAGCTTCATTAATCAGTGAACAATGCACTTCAAGGTCCTGGCTCACAAGTTTCCATTTGACCGTGCGAAGGTGACATTTATCAGCCTGCTTTCAGGTGAAGCCCTGGCCTGGACCTCACCCCTCTGGGAGAGAGGAGACCCACTGACAAGGGATATCCAAGAATTTCTGTGCGATTTCCGCAAGATCTGTGAACAACCTGGGCGCAACACCTCTGCTGCATCATATATGCTCCATTTCCGACAAGGCGACTCCACAGTGGGCCAATATGCGATCCAGTTCTGCACTTTTGCCTCAGAACTTGCTTGGAACAACGAGGTCCTCGTTGCTGCCTTCTGGGGGGGCCTCAATGGACGCATCGAGGACGAGCTTACCGGTCGTGCCCTACCTACTACCCTGGATGACCTTATCACTATAGCCACCTGGATAGATATCCGCTTTGCAGAAAAGGAGCTAGAAGTTAGCCAGCAGTCCACGTCCTCCCGACCTGCATTCCCTCAAGATGAGTCAATGGAGGTAAACTGTACTCGCCTAACCCCAGAGGAACGCACTCGTCGGCGCAGTTTATACCTGTGCCTATTATGTGGCGGTACCCGACACTACTTGAGGAACTGCCCAGTCCACCCAGCTGTGCACCAGAAACCTAAGTGCCAAGGTTTTGTGGGTGAGGTGACCCTGAGCAATTATGCTTCCATTCCTCGGCTGACCACACTAGTCACTCTGTGTTTCTTCTGGCTCCAAGTTCCAAGTACCTGCTCTTCAGGACTCCGGTTCTTCTCAGAACTTCATTCACCCGTCACTGCTGGAGAAGTTCTGCCTGCCCATCTCCCAGCTAGAGAAACCACTGCGTTTCTCCTCCATCAACAGGGAGATTCTGAAGGAACTTGTCCAGCTCCATGCCAAAGCTTTGTCTCTGCAAGTGGGAAGTTCTCACAAGGAGGAAATTTCTTTTTATGTCCTGCCCACTTCGTTTGCTTCGGTACTGCTTGGTCTTCTGTGGTTCCAGCATCACAGTCCTTCGTTGGATTGGAAAATGGGTGAAGTTATCCAATGGGGCAATCAGTGCCATTCCTGCTGTCTTAAGTCTGCCCATCTGGTGCAGTTCTGCCCACCCGTACCCATACCCTTTTGTTACACCAGCTTTGGAGTATCAAAGTCCAAGAGGATACTCTTGAACTCTCAAGTCACCTCTCTCCCTGCTTACTGTTTCTGCTCCCCAAGTCCAAGAAGTTTAACGGGACTTGCAGGACATCTCTTCTGAAGACAGTTCTTGGGATACCTTGGAGGTGGTTACCACTAGTTTGTTTTCAGGGTACTAAGCTAGCATGGACGAGGGGGGAGGGGAGAGGGTACTGTCACGGCTCACGGCTCGGCCCCTGCCTGGTGCTGTAGACGTATTTGTACTCCTACTTCTGTCACCGCCGCAATGTACCTGCCTGTGACCCAGAGGTGTCCCACGCCGCTCAGTACCACTTACCTGTCCACGCCCCTTCTCCAGCTCGTGTCCAACCTCTCTGGCGCACGCTTGCCAGTGCGTGCATGTTTAAAGGAACGGTATGTAATTGTCCAACATATGATCTGGGACCTCCTGTGTTAAAAGGAACTTCCTGTTCTTGCTCCTGGTCAGTTCGTTGTTGTATTTTATATAGAGCTTGACCCGTGTCTGCTGTATAGCTGCTGCTTCCAATATTCTTGTAATTACAGCATTAACCCTGTGTGTCCTAGTACCTGTTACCGTTGTTCTGCCGCTTAACTAGTCCGCTAATACCTGCTGATTATCTGCCATCATGCCTGTCAGTTACCCGCCTTGGACCTGCTATCAGTCTACGGCTATTTCCTGCTGTAACCTGTCTCCGCTACCTGTATTCGGTGTCCTGCACTTCGGCTGTCACTGCTGGTCTCCACCTATACCACCTTGCCCACGGTGATCACTGAGGATCCACCATATACCCGGCAATCAGTGTATCAGTCCTTACTGACACCTGTTGGATTGTTACATTCAGATCACTGTTACAGTAGAGAGAAGTTCACAGCAGTACTGCTATCCATGGCAACTGTCAATTAAAATGGCAGGCCATGCCCACAGAGCACGCCCGTTTAAATAATAAGATGGACAGACAGCAAGGCAGTTGGTCAATGGAACTTGAGTTAGGGTGACACCATAAAGGTTTTAATATGAAAGCAAGGATATAATACTTGATATCTGACCCTTAAACTGTCCCTGACATCTGACCCTATTCTATCCCTGACTTTAACCCTAAAGCTATCCCTAAACAACAACTTACCCTGACACAAAAACTGGCTTTAGGGCCCATAAAATCCTTGAGCAGAAGACAGCAAAAAAAAAAAAACTATACAAACACAAAAACTGAGGTACTCAAGGACTACAACAATGTTTGAAAGAACAAGGCTAGGCTAAACAAAAAGCAGCTAGATCTCTAGAACTGAATGCAAACACTTAGGTCAAGCTCAAGCAAATTTCTTGTAATGAAAGATTATTTTGTCTGGATAGTTTACGAACAGTACTGGACATTAATGGACATAAAGCAAACAAAGGAACAACCACACATGTTGTCAAATTAGGAATTTATATAGAGAGACTAGCAGCCAAATCCACTCAAAGAGCAAAGGCTGTGCAGCACTGTCAGCTGATATGTGGACATGAGCAGTTGCCGTGTAACCACTCCAAACAAATACATGAAGAAGATGACAGAAATCATTTACTAGTTGTCTGCCATCTTAATTCCATCTTAATCTTTAATATGGCTCTTTTAAAGCAGCCTACTGTTCCCATGATGCCACTGGCTCTTCAGAAACAGAGTGGTAAAAGTCTCATCACATTGCACTTGCTTTGCTCTAAATCCTAAGATCAGTGATATAGAACTTCTGTCCTATAACATGCTACAAATTCTCCTGTTTACTCTTATGTAATGCAGCTTCAAGTTGTAGCCATCAGTTCTTAGAAGCAGGAGGCAGGGAAGACACTCTGATGCTGCATCTAATAAATATACACTGGAGATTCTGCACACAGCAGATAGCAGAAGCAGACAGTACGAGGAGGCAGGGACATTTTAAAACTGCAGTTCTGTAGTGACATGCAGAATGAAAAGGAACTTTTAACGGAATGCAGTGGGGAGAAGCCTGAAAGATGCCAAGAGAGGTATGATAGGTGATAATATAATCCTATGGTTCACAGGTAATCAGCCAATCCAGTGGTATTCTGTCGTTGATTCAGATTTGGACTTAAATTACATCTAGTTAGGGGATGGCAAGGCATGGTGGACAGTTACTCCTAGGTTTACTGAACTGTTAGGTAGGGCATAGTTCTAGCACCCACTGGAGTGTGTGTACATATCCAACATTCACCCTAGCTTGTGTCCGTGTTTTCAACAAGTGAGTCATATAATAGTTTATGATCTTGGAGGAACTTGTCCCAAGGATCGATCAGCAAATCGTGTAATGTGTAAGTTACCACTCCCATATGGGCCATCAGGAAGAGGTAGACAGCATCCTTCACATTCCTTAATTCACTGGGGGGAAGTGATCCTTTTGCAGCTGTGTTTTCCCATTAGATTCACTGAGGTCTCTTTTCTCATCTGAACTTACTAGAGGCCTTCATAACAAGGCTCAAAGCTCCTTCTCATGAGTCTTTTAAGAACAATCCAGTCACTTGGCTCAAGGTTGTGGCTGTACATGTCGCTGCTTGCATCTGGAATACAATCAAAGACTTGTTTATGTACTGCCTTAAAGGGGTTGTCTCACTACATCAATTCATCTCACATCAGTCCTGTTTTCTTGGTGTCATTTTGAATTCAGGGGCGTGTTTACTGTCTTCTACAAGGCTGCAGTAGAAGCCAGGTCTGTAGCTATAGCAACCAGTCCTGGCAGCCTATCATGAGAGAGTAAATGTGTCTGTAACTATAGCGACCTGAGGATTTGATGCAGCTCATACAAGAGGGAATATCTCGGAATAGGTAGGATGCAGTTAATGGACATATATTGCAAAGTGACTTGCTTTTGCAAGATCTTTAACATTAGAAAGCAATTCTTGTAGTGAGACAACCCCTTTAAGGTGTTTCTGCAGAGCCTGTACATATTCTGTCATACTGTTGTGCTGCATTTGTAAAACCTGTGAGAAATATAGCTGTGACTTGGGAGGACTACCAAACAGGATCTCCTACTGAGACATTCTTGTTTTCCTATGAGTTGTGCAGCGGAATGCGAATAAGGCTAATGGACAGCACTCTGGGCATGGCTTCTCTGTTTCTTCCAGAGCTTTCTGTATTTTAAGTTTTAGAGTTTCATTTAATCGCTCTACCTTTCCACTGCTCTGAAGGTGGTAGGAGGACATGAAAAGCCTGTTCTGTACCTAATGTACTGGTCACTTTCCGCATGACTTTCCCTATAAAATGTGTCCCTCTATCACTCTATTATTTGGAGTAGCCCAAATTGACAAACATGTTCTCTAATACAGAGTTCCCCAACGGGCGGTCGGCGTCATTTGGGGCCCAGGGCCGCGCACCGGTAGAGCATCCTAGACAGCCTGGTGACGGTCCGTGGCCCTGGGCCCCAAATGATGCCGACCGCCCATTGACTTTAGTCAATGAGCTCTGTAAATATACATCAGCAGCACAGGGGGCATGATGCAGTGGTGTTGTCGCACCCCCTGCAGTGCTGGGTCTCCAGGGAAACAAGCTTCTGGAGGCAGCAGCTCTGCAGGGGATCAAGGAGAGGTGAGTAACTTCTTTTTTTATTTTTGTATTAGCCTGTTTATCTACCTACAGGGGGTGTGTATATAAAAGGCTACTGGGGGTGTGTATATAATAGGCTGTAGAGAGCATATATATAATAGGCTATAAGGGGCATGTATATAATAGGATACAGGTGGCATGTATATAATAGGCTATAGGGGACATGTATATAATTAGTTACAGGGGGCCTTTATATAATAGGCTACAGAGCGCATGTATATCATAGGCTACGGGGGGCATGTGAACATGGGCTACAGGTGGCCTGTATATAATGGGCTACAGGGGGCCTGTATATAATGGGCTACAGGGGGCCTTTATATAATGGGCTACAGGGGGCCTGTATACAATGGGCTACAGGGGGCCTGTATACAATGGGCTACAGGGGGCCTGTATATAATGGGCTACAGGGGGCCTGTATATAATGGGCGACATTGGCCCTGTATATAATGGGCGACAGGGGGCCTGTATATAATGGTCGACAGGGGGCCTGTATATAATGGGCGACAGGGGGCCTGTATATAATAGGTTACCTACAGAAGACCTATATATCTACCTAAAGAAGGCTCATTTACCTATCTCCCTACCAACTGGAGCTGTATTTGGACCTACATACAGGGGACCGATCTACCTACCTAAAGGGGGCCTATATACCTAGCTACAAGGGCGTTATATACCTACCCACCTACCTAAAGGCAGCCTATATAGCTACCTATTAGGATCGTAAATTCCTACCTATTGGGGGAGACCTAGATGTCTACCTATTGGTGGACCTGCCTACTTAATGGGGCCCACAGAGCTGAATATATATGTGTATATATATATATATATATATATATATATATATATATATATATATATATATATATATATATATAATATAATATATATATATATATACACATATTGGGGGAGACCTAGAGACCTAGATGTCTATTGGGGGACCTACCTACTTAATGGGCCCACACACACACACACATATATATATATACACACATGTATAATGCTGATCACTATAACTGCAGACTGATTGTCAGCTCTGTGAGTCAGCATTATTTAATATTATGCTAACCCACAGAGCTTGTATTAAAAATATGAGAATTACACCCTTATCTTTTCTCAAAGAATCAGAGGTGTAGCATGGCTATTAAAAGGTTCCCCATCTATTATGAACAAACCCGTATCAAAACAGTAATATAGCTGTGAATCAAAATCAATCATTCAGATCATGATATATTTTTATGGAACTTTACTAATTTCAAAACTTCCATTTAAACAAGTAGCTTTCACCATGACATAGACATACCACTTTTCCAGTTTTATCAATAAACAAAAAACCTGTGGTCTCATCGAAGATCACTCCACACTGACCTTTCACCGTTTAACAAAAGTTCTACTAGGTTTCACTCAGACTATTTGCCACACAAAAGGTAGTGGTGTATTCAGAATAAAGTCGCCTTCGTCACTTCTCTTCATTGGAGAGTTTCTTTCTCATATATTCCACAAACGCAATTGTGTTTCCAACGTACTTTCCTACCGTGAGGATTTCCTGTTGGAGATATTTCTTTCACTTTAGTTGTTGTCACTCATACACATATGTGTCATCATACACTCCCTTTCAGACACTTTTTTTTATTTTTTACGTATGTACATTTGTATAGATAAGTTCACCCGGACTAAGCAAAGGCAACACTTGGAGAGACAAAATTATAATTTAAGAAAAACGTTCTTGCCTTGCAACTGCTTATTTTATATCACTGCAAAATTATAATCCCTGTTAAAACATAACTTTTACTAGATTATCTAAAATTGTACTTCCTAAACCCCTATATACTACCACAACATACCTAAATGATACAGCATACTATATATCATCTGTCAGTGGAGTAATCGCCCTGATAAAGGGCGGCTCCGCTTTAATGACAGATAATATCACTGTATACGTGTGTTACAATTCTTTAATCCCAGCTATCCCAACGCGTTTCCCCCATACAATTTAGGGTTCATCAGGGGATTCAAAAAACTCCTCTCGCTGTGGAATAAGAACACGCTATATACAACGCATGTACAATCTATCTATGACGGATATATCACCTCTATGGGTGAGATAGAAAAAGTGATACTTAGCTTAGAAGCTGCCAGGTATAAAATGATAATCCTCGCAGCCCCTTTGGTATGCTGGCACCCAAGATAGAAGGGATCGAAATCCTCTGTTTATATAAAATTTGTAGCAATTTCAACTGCTTATTTTCTGTCTGTCCAAGTGATGACCATTGTCCACTTGACCAGCCTGAAAATCTGTATTATCTGTAGACTAGGAAGCTCATTGCTGGTTGGTGTTACACTATCAGAAGTGTAATATAGACACATGTGTTCTATGGAGGAGGAGGCTGCAAGCAACGGGTAAACCCTGTCAGACTTATGTCCTCATTGTGCTGTGCCTGCAGCATTGCATGTACAGTGAGAAACTATGATTTACCCTGTACAAGCAGTTATGTCCTGACTGTGAGCTCTCTCTCTGACAAAGTGAAAGTAAACCTATTTCCCTGTAAAACGAGGTAAATACTCTGATTTACAAATGACATTCTTTTGAGAAGTTTTATTTCATCTACTATAATTTTTTGTGTATTTGTGTGGTGGTGCTGGCTACTCTTTAAATACCTGATTACTACAGGGAATGCACTTAGCTTGTGGGCATATAGGAGATAGCTAAGCAAGAAAATGAAATCTATCTCTGCACAACTCAATGTTTATTAGTATCCCTTGCGTTAAAGTCTTGAAAATTGTACTTAGTGCTTATTTTATTTCCATTTGACACCATATTAAATATTTATTGCTTACTACTTAAAGGTATAAAACCTATTATTGCATAAGAATATTTCTGGTTTTATCTAATTACATTCTGCTTGACAAATTCACCTTGACCTACCAGGTTGTTTCGCTTAATTCTTTAGCTTCCCTAAAGCTTTTTTTGTTTCTATTCCTGTCCCTACTGGGAAAGCTGTGATTAATATTTTACTTAGTAATATATGGCAGAAGTATGGTATGCCAGTGTTGATATTCAGATTTTATCTGGGCTGGTTATCACAAAAGACAAAGCCCTAGAATGCATGGCTTTTCTTCTGACAAAAGGAATCAGCTGCAGTCCTAAGGCTATGTTTACCCAGCAAATGTTGATGCCGCCCAATATTCAACGGCATTTTAACATCGCTATACTGTGGCTTTTGTCGCAGACTTGCTCTAAAAACCTTGGTCTATTTTCAGGATTTTCCGCCACTCAGTACATTAACTTTACGAAAATCCACTGGGAATCCGCTGGAGGTTAGAACATATTCTGTCTTCCGTCAGAGGGCCGTGGTTTAGAAATCCCACAGTAGAATATCGGTTCTGCAGCACGGATTTTCTATTGCAGTCTATGGGCACAGGATTAGTCAGATTTTTGTGGATTCTAAATACTGAATCTGCTGAAAAATCCGACAGTAATCCTGTCCTGAAATCTTGGGGCAAGTTTATTGTTCTATGTGACTCTTAATCCATGGTCCCACGGTGCGGCAGGACATGCAGACGAAACCATGCTGGCAATATCACTTTTTCTCCTGCAAACT
This sequence comes from Phyllomedusa bahiana, assembly GCA_025379985.1. Taxonomy (NCBI): domain Eukaryota; kingdom Metazoa; phylum Chordata; class Amphibia; order Anura; family Hylidae; genus Phyllomedusa; species Phyllomedusa bahiana. The sequence continues at coordinate 44,644 of JAODAL010026711.1, read as the reverse complement.
CATTTAGGCATTTGTGGCTGTGGTTTTTTTAACATGTGGCTGTCACACTGTGGGACCTTGGTCTAACCTACTTGGTTAATCAGTTTCATAGTTCATTTGCGCTGATAAAATAACACTGTACACATAGTTTTATTTAAGAAGTTGCTGGCGAGTGACAGTAGAAGTACAGTATATATTCCTCTCCGCATTTGTTGGAATTTCGGATTCCTGGCTAGCTGTATTTTTTTATGCCAACAAAACTCATAACCTTTCTTATATTCTTTGTAGGACTATACGTCTTGCATAGTGCTGTCTTAAACAAACCTGGTACTTGTATCCACGTACAAATACTGGTCAGATTCTGAATTAGAACCTGACCAGTAATTTACACTCGTTTTTGGTGTTTTTCTGCGCTGTATTTGGGAATGTTTTTTTTTTATTTTGGCTCTCCCATTCCGTTGAATAATACAACAATTTGGCGTTTTCCAAGTGAAAAACGGCGGATTATTGTGAATATCCAAGTTTTTTGCGTTTTGAAATCCGATCTCAGAAAATCCGAGCCGTGCAGACTACAGCTCGGATTTTCTATTGAGGTCTATAGGGATGGTTTATAGTCGTTTTTTTCACCGGTTTCAAAGTCCGAAAACCAACTATAAACTCTTGCCTAAGGCTTGTCAGACTATGTCAAAGGTGCAAACATTCGTATATTCAGTTTCTTTATTTTCAGATAAAATTCTCCTTTAAGACATTTGCTTTCATAGAGTAAGGTTAAGCACTGAAACGGTTATAGTAACTTAAACTGTAAAATGAATGTACATGCCAACCTCCATTCCTATAAGATGTGAGTGTAATGAAATATATATGAAAGCAGTCTCATTGCACTCAGAGCATCAAATATTTATTAGTTGCTGTTTGGTGTGCTGAAAGTTTTAGTCAGCTGCATTTAAGTCAATAGATTGTACATTTGTGTTATGTATGTGGTCAGATACACGACATATACAGTGAACATCATGCATTGGCTATATCTTTCACTTTGTTCTGCTCTAGGTTAACCACTGCTTTTACACTTTCAAAATTTAAAGCTGTACCACAATAAAATGAAACTTGCTTTATCCATGTTATGGGAAGCATAGGTTTATAGAATGTATCGTCTTTGTTCCATTCATATACATTGCTTTCAGGGGTGTTCCCCCATTTCCAAAAAACTTGGCTACTGGAAGCACTCCACAATTGGCTATTTGTGAAAGAACATTAATCCTCTCCTCACACAGTGATTTTTGACAACAGCAAGTCTTATGGAGAGGTTGTTTTCTGCAGGTTCATTTGTGTTGTCATTTTAAGGTTACCATATGATGTACTGAGAAATAAAAAAAAATGTAGGGAATGACAAAAATAAAGTACTTGCACAGTTGTTTTTCGAGTCTTTTTTTATGGAGTTTCGACAATCATATACTTATACATATATATTTATACTGTATACATTACATATTTATACTGTATATGGATTCACTATAAAGGATATGTTATGGGCATTTGCAATAGCACCTTGTTACTCAGATAGTTGTTAAATTTGTTATTCTCGTTTCAGATCTTTTTCTTCCCCACAAACCAAAAAGTCACCTAAACTGAAAACCCAAGTCTCTGCTAAGTCACGTTATTTAGGGACATTAACAGTACTGGACACATCTGTTAATAAAGACAGCGGTGATGTAGAAGCAGCTGATACACTGCGTGCTGCTGTTTATCAGGTAACCATTTTTTATATGTTTTTATGTAACTGGCATAATCTAGTGAAAAACTAAAATGAGGACATTCAGTAACTGTGTTCTGTTGCAACAAACAACATTTCAATCAAATTCTTGCATATTTCTCAGCAGGATATCCTTTGTTTTTTTATTGATGCTGACACTTCTAAAGTCTGCTCCCTTTTGTGGTCCCAGGTGCTTTAAAATTCATAGTTTCATTATTTATTTGACATTCAGTAGGTTACATGTTACCAGTAGTTGGATCATACCTGTTATTTCCAGTGAAAGCCATTTTTTTAATGGGAAAACCTAAATAACTTGCTCAACAGAGCACACCCCCTTCTTTTCTGATACACATCTTTGATTAAAAATGTTTTATTAACAATGAGTAATTATTAATTTACATACATATTAGTATGATGCAGAGCAGTCTATGCAGAAGCACACATTAAAGCATACCTTCAATTATGAAACAGCTTTCCACCAACAACATATGCAGAAATAAGAAACTTTGAAATATATCTTATTTGAGAAAAATGCTTCCTTCTTCTTCGCCCCTTCTCCCACCCTTCCACATTTGTTATCTTTTCCCTCAATCTTAAATGACTAAGGTAATCCATGTTAAAGGCTTGGCTTAACTGAGAAGACATGTTACTGCTGTGGCCTGTTCTGCATGCTGGTATAAACTGGCTTTTAACTTGTGTGCAATAATGTACTAAGCAGTCGCTTCACTTATGGAGTAGTAGGTGTGTGAGTTATAGTTCATCAGCATTTTGCACCTGTGCAATTTCACTCATTTTAACACTGTGGCTTTTTTTTTTTGCCTCTTACTGCAGATTTTTAAACTGCCTTTGTAGATGTAGGTATGGTCTTTTCTCTGAGATATAAAGTTATAGCTGCTCATAAAAGTCTATTAAAAGGTGAGGGTGAAGAAGTAAAGACTGTAGAATCTGACACACATAAGCAGCAGTATGGATGATATTAGTCAGCAGTAAGAAGAAATGTAGCTATGAGCACAACACTAAGGTGCAATAAAAGACTCACTATACAGCCAGCACCATCTTTGTGACTTTTTGTCTTCTACTCCTCTCCTTCTCCTCCCAATAGACTTCTATTGGCAGCTGAAACCAGAGCCTCTCAGGTAAACTAAAGCCATCTCTTCTCCAGGACCTATTCTGTTAGTAATTGATGACACACTAAACAGATAAGAATGCAGGAGGAGAGACAGAAGAGGCTCAGAAGTGGGGAAAAAAAATGTCTTTGTGTTACAAAGTTTCTTGTTTTTATACATGTACTGCTGATTTTTGAAAAGTTGTGTTACAGTTAGGGCATTTCCCAACGGCAATGGTTTTCGGCCGGTTTTTACAGCCTTTTTGCGGTTTTTCAGACCTCTTGAAAAACCGGCCGAAAATGTGCACAATTGTGCCCTATGGAAAACCCGTGCAGCAGTCCCCACTGCACGGGTTTTCCGTCGGGCGGTTGTGCCGCCGGCGGTAAAACATTGAGCAAGCACCTTCTTCCGTCCGGTTTTCGGACGGAATCTGTGCTTCTCAATGGGAGGGCTCTTCTCCGCTCATCGCGGAGAAAAGCCGTCCCCCCCCGCGGCCGTGGGGACGGGCGCAAAACAGGACAAATAACCGGCCGGCCACGCGCCCTTTATGTGTCCTAAGGGGTTGCGCCCTTAGAGGTGCACAATAAATAATACCATACATTACATGACAATAGAGTGTACAGCCCAGATTTCCCTTTACTAAAGATCATATGCTACACTAATCTTCTTGCATACTAAAAATGAATCTAACAATAGAGGATAGCAATACTTTCACATATGCTAAATAGATTAAATAGTGTCATTGATTTCTTTTTTGAAAAATACAAGTAAGAAAAGCCAACAGTAAGCTATATACTGTATAATGCTGTATGTTCTTGGAATAAAGACAGTTTATTGCTGAAACTGACAAACATTTTGCTTGACAGACGAATGAAAAATACATCTTTAATATATGGATATCTTCTCATGTGCATTACATGTCTTCCCATGTGGGTTTTACATTTTTAAACGGTACTAACAATGCATACCACTATGTCAACGTAATCCCCACAGTGAATAAAAATAGAAAAACCAGCTCACCCGTTGTAGAGACTGCACGGAATGTTGTGAGCACAACTTGATTTGTAGTAGAACAGAAAAAGGAGTTATTCCAGCGTCCTCCTCAAAGAATATCCCTTACTCCATAATATTAAAAGCAGGTATCAGACAAACAAGTAGTCATTCTTACACGTTTCAACATGCTATGATTAAGAGCATACGCTGCCTGAAACGCGTACGAATGACTACCTGCTTGACTGCTATCTGCTTTTAATGTCATGGAGTAAAATATATTATTTTCCGAAGACGCTGGAATAACTCCTTTTTCTGTTTTACTATAAATCAAGGTAATTCTTGGGTTTAACATTTAGTAATCTCATCAAAATATCGAGAGATTTGATTCTAGGAAGCAAGTACAGCAATGCATATTAACCAGATCATCATGCAGACCAATGTAATAACATCTGGGTATTGATTCATCATGAAATGTTTATGAACCATATTATTATACTCAAACTAGTCTAAAAACAGGCTTTGATGTTACCTTTTAGACAGTGAAATAGGATTGACATCAAAAAGCATTATATAATGCAAAGCAATTCAATCTCACGTATCGCGCACTCAATCCTTAACTTCTTTTTTAGTATTGCTATTTGTGCATTCATGGTAAATGAAGAGCTACTCCTGTGCTGTTATAAAGCTTAAAGGAGTTTTGCTACAAACTCCTCTCATACCTCCTGTATCAAGCTCTTCAGCTCTGTGTGCTCAGAAGGGGGCGCGTGTGATTTGTTTGAATTGCATATCATGTGACCCAGCAAGATGACTTCACCATGCCGTGGCGTCGCTGCAGACAGAAGACATGCACCATCTGATGTCAAAAGTCGGTGGGCTGTCGTTAAGGGGTCAATAGTTGACCATTCTGACTTAGGCCCCACTCACAATAGTTTTATGCCTTCTGTTCATGGTTTCCATTGGAGTACCGTGAAAAATTTATCCCGACAGATACCTTGGTAGGGCCGTGACAGCCACAAAGATCTGTAACGCAAACATAATCCAAATTGGACTACATTTGCCTTATTTATTGAACATATATGCTTTGAGTATCAGACACAAAAGCATGGTCAACTAGACACTTGTATCCCATGCTCAAAGTGTATATGTTCAAATAAGTATGGTAGACTTAAACTGTACTATCAATAAAAAGTTAGGGATATTTAGTGTTCTGGTGAAATTTATGAAAAACGTACAAATTTCACCCTACAGTGATCTTTTATTCTGAAGTAGGCCACTTAAGTCATAGCCTGCAATGTTGATTTTCCTCATTTCAAACAATTTAATGAAGCAAAAATCAACAACAGTGGGGGGTGAACACCATCAAAAATGTCAATGTGTCATGTGGCTGCAAGCATGAATTACAGCTTGGCTACAATGTCTCATGCTGTTCACTAGTCGAGTTATTGACTGCTGAGGCATGACATCCCATTTTTCTTGAATGGCGCCCCTCAGGTCATTAAGGTTCAGGGGTACCTTCTACAAGGTGACTCAGCTGATCCCACAGGTTTTCTAGGGGGTTCAGATCTGGATGATGCGACCTTGATGAGCTGGATCATTGTCATCCATGAAGATAAAATTAGTCCTTTGTTGTTCATGCCCACACTGTAACACCACCACCAAAGGCTTGTCTGGTAACAACAGTGGCTGATTCGTAGCATCTTCATCATCATTGGTTGTCATCATTTCTGCACAGAGTGAATCGATTTTCACCATTGAACAGCACTGATGACCACTGTTCACTCATCCAGCGTAGGTGATCCCTGGCCCATGCAAGACTAGGCCTGTGCCTGGTGGTGTGGTCCGGTACTCTTGCGGTCATCTAGCACACAGCCCACGCTGATATAGATGGTAACAAATGATCTGACATGATTGCCTCTCATCTCCTTTTAATGTGCCTGGAGTTGTGTGGCATTTATCATCTTGTTCCGCAGTGCATTGTTTTCAGTGAAGTGGTCATCAGTGTGTGATGTAGCCAAAGATCGTCCATTTTTGTTTTTTTTGGACTTTTGGGGGTCTCTCTGTATTTGTGTTGCAACCAGCTGAGTGGCACATTCTCTCTGAGAGCAACCTGCTTGAAGCCTCGTTATGGCGCGGTACTGTTGATCAATTGTAAAGTGTTGTCTTAGTCTCATGATGTCAAAATGTGAACAGCATGATGAGTAGGACTGTTTAAATCTCAATTTAAATTGATCCTCTAAATGTATTGGCCAATTCAGGGATCAAACCCCGGTTGTGAGTTTTGCCATTAGAGATCAGGAAGTTGTGGATAAAGTGCTGAAACATTGAACTGTAGGACATGTGCATTATAAAGTTAGGAAAAGGGTCTCTATAGTGCATTAAAAAAATGCAAATTTTTTATGTTCACCCCCAAAAATTTTAAAAACCAAAAACAAAAACCCCTTTTTTTTTTTTGGGGGTTTGGTTTTTTTTTGCCTTTATGATCTCTATACTTTTTCAGACTCCATTTTGGGATCCATAGAACAAATCCCCAAATGGGAGGCAAAAATTTTGGAAAATTTGAATGGGGCCTTAATGAAACATTGCATGAACAGATAAAAGTAAATTATTTTTATCAATGGCATATTTTTAAATCCATCTCATTGGTGAGGAAAGAATTACAGAATCATTTTGTAATTTGGTTTTGTAAAACAAATACTGGCACAAGTCTGAAAATGAAAATTAGTCTACAATCTTAGAAACTTTAACAACCTGCCCCAAAAAGAGAATTGTCAGTTGAAGCAAAAAATATGAACTGATGAAGCCAGTTTGCTGGTGAAACATGTTGGGGGAGGTCAGGCAGACATTTTAAACTTGATTTTCTACCTATTTTTTACTGACCTGTTTAAAAAAAAACCCTGCAGAGGCTCCACAAGGAAACCTTTTTTAAATTTTTAACCCATTAGATTAGGGATGCCCCCCAAGTAAGAGTTTGGGGGTTCCTTTTTGGAGCAGCAAAAAAATGGTAAAAAAGGGGGTTTCCCTTTAAAAGGTGTGCTCCCCAGACTTGATAATAAAAAGGAGTTATTCCTTCAAATTAAAAGGGACAATTTGTGAGGTTAGAAATCAGCTTTTTAAAATAGTGTGTATAGAGGTTAAGTGTTAGATATAATAAAAGTTAAGTTTTAGTGTTTTATAGATTGAGAACTGATAGAGTTTAAGTTTGACTATGGCAAAACAGTAAATATAGTGTTTGTGACAGAACTCTAAGGGTATGCTCACACAGTTTCCCCCGGCGTGTAGCATACTGTGCATGCCATGATACGCCGGCTGGTTGAAGTACATGCTGGCAAGTGCGTACTTTCAACAGTGCTCCCATTGACTTTCCCTTTCCCCTGTGCACACTGTACGCACAGGGGAATAAGTCTGAAGATCATAGCACACAATGGGTGCTATGATTTTACTGTATTTGCAGGTCGTACTTTGGGCAATTATGCCTCATAGGATGCCCAGCAAATATGCCGTGTGGACATAATCTAAGGCATGGACGAAATTACGTTTACAAATAGAAAAGTTAAACAAAAATGGGGAAATGAAAATAATTGGTCCATGACGAGGCTCCATCCTGCAAAACTGATGTCAACCAATATCTATAAATACTTGGAACCAGTCTAATGTAGAAAATTTTTCTTATTGGTAACTTCCATGCCACTAACAATTCATTATGTAGCTCATTGAGGAAGTCACATGTGAGCTGGCTTTGTGGGTATATAAGATGTGTAATCGACTGTCTGCACACATATATCTCATTACTGTCATGGGTGGAAGTGATAATTTATCAGGCCGTATTTCTGAAACTCCACAGTTTGTGAACTGTTTGTGTGCTGCTGTGGTGAAACAGTCTCATGAGTGGACAAATGGTATTATTGCAAATAAGCAACATAGAAAATGCAGACCACCACATGTCATTGATGTGAGCTATAAACATCATCTATGAGGGTGTGTGAGGGCGATGAGAGTGATGTTTTCTTCTTATCAAATGGATGGACATTAGTGTGTCAGACATGAAGCATCCAGATAACAAACACTGTGCAACCATTGCTGCAAGAACACAAGCTAACAGTGGCAGTGTTTTGGTCTGGATAATATTTTTGTGCCATTTTCTGGGCCCACTTATCCATGTGGTAGGCACTCTCAACCTGTTTGGCTCTAAGTCACATACACCCATACAGGCGTATTTTTTTTTCCGGGGATTAAAGGGGATTTTTTGGGCAAGACAAAAGAAAATTTTCACAAAAAGCTGAAAGGGCCAAAAACGGTTTTTAAAACAATTACCAAGAACTAAGTACTACCCTGGCTCCCTTTTTTCCACAAAAATTAAACCCCAAACTAAAGCTTTTTTTTGGTGACCACCTTTGATCAAAATTTTTGGCTTTTTTGGTTCCCCCCAAAAACACACGTTCCAGCAGTTGTGGAGGGACGGCAGCTGTATGGCCCAAAATTTACCTGTGAAAACCAAACCCGGCCCTTATTGAGCCCATCCCTAGCCCTTTGGGGCTGCTGTCGCACAGGTGGTTTACTCTGAAATATTACTGGTGGTCATAATATTGTGACTTGACTGTGTAAGACCCTGAAGACAAGTAACAAAGTACTTTTTATGTTTTCTTCACCTGATTTGGAAAACATATGCCATTACTTAAAACAATTTCTTTTTATTTGGGGGAAAAAAAAGGTTTTTTTATTTTCCCATGAACAAGAATGTTTTAAACTGTGCAACACAAATTTTGGGTCTTTTTTCTGAAAATTTGTGCTTTTGGGCTACGAAGAAAAAAATTTTTGGGGTTTGGGGTGGGTAAATTTGGGGTTTAATTTATAATTCAGATGGAACAATATATACTCTTTGGTCACATTATTCCCATCCCAGAGATGATGTATGTACACTAATTACATTCAAAATGATTGTGCAGGAAAACAAAATTTAAAAAAGTTCCGGCATCCCTTTAAATTAAATTGGTGCCCCTTTGGGTTCCTTCTCCCTGTTCCAAGATATGAAACCCCCTGCTGTAATAGTCAGATTACTTTGTACAAAACCCATAAATTTATAAAAGGGTTTACGTTTGAGGGGGCGGGCCATAAAATTTGGGGAAGGGGGATCCCTGGAAAATTTTCCACTTTCCATAAAATTTGGGGTTCAAATCCCAATTTCTAGGGGCTCCCCAAAAAGTGAAATACATTTATTTCTTTTCTTTTATAAACTGTTCTTTTGTGGCTCTTTAGTTGCCCTCGGGGCTACCCCACTCAATTTATAATAAACCAGAAAAGGTGTTTGTTCGTATGGCACAGTTTTAGGGGTTTTCTTCACAAATAAAGTAACACATCTAAGGAAAGGATACTATATTTTGCCATCAAGTGAAGCATGCCATAACAATTTTTTTGTTTCCATTTAAATCTGAATAAAAACAAAATTTACCGAAATGGTTCCATAGACTGTGCTGATTGTAAATCAGGGAGGAATTGTACAGTATGGGGTTTTAAACAAACCAAAAAGAGCCATAAATGTACATAAATTTTACAGGGGTTTTATATTGAAAATTTTTAAAATTTTATCTTATTAGCTTCCTTTTTAAATAAATACGTGTGTGGTTTTAAAAATTATATATATTTTTATATTTTAATATATAATATCTTTTTGGGAAAGGGGTTCACTCGTGGGGGGCCGCCATCTTGGCCCGGCCTGGGGGACACTCGCTCTGGGATCGCCGTTTTGGGAAAACGGAACAGCAGGTCGACAGGGGGTTTTCCTTTAAAAACGGGCCCTCCCCCGGGTTTTTAATTCCCAAACCCCCAAAAAACCCATAAACACCCAAACAAAATAAGTCCTGGGCCCATCCACCACTAACTAAACGTACAAGAGTCCCTCCCCTAGCAGTGGCCCTGGGCCCAACTACCCACCCCACAAACATGAACCACACGACAATATAGTCCTTTTGGGCCGGGCCCCCTCAAGCCTATTTGGGAAAAGGAATTCGGGATACCCTCCTGGACAAAGGGTTGCAAAACGTCCTCCACCCCGGGGAGCCCCCCCTCCCCCTTTTTTGGTATACGAAGCCCAAAGGCAAAATTTAAACAAAAACCTTCGCTAAGAAAAACTCTCCAAAATTCCCACCTGAAAATTTAAAATTTCCGGGTTACCCATCCCCCCAAAAAACTGCTGCCTTTCCCTCACTGACGGGCCAGCAACGGGAAACCCCCATCCCTTTAAAACTAAACGCTGCAAAACTCAATTTGGCGGAGAAATGCGATTTTCCCAAAGGGTCGCCCCCGCCACAAAACCCCCCCCCTTTTTGAAAAAGGGGGCCGTGGGCCTTTTCCCCTTTGCAAAAACCCTTTCCTCCAGGGTCAAACCCACCTATTCGGGGGTATCCACCCCTTCAAGAACATTTTGCAGCGGGTTTTAAACTTTGGGGGACACAGAAACTTTCCCCCGAAAGAGTACGGGAAAGTCTCCCCCAAACCCCAACCTACTTATCTTCTTTTTCCCCCAGCAACCCGGGTGATTTTGCTGCTCTTTCCCCAATTAACCCCTTTAGGGTTGTAACCTGTTCCCAAAGGGAAACAACGCCTCCCAAACCAGGATTATGTACCCCTAAATTTTTCCCGGCCCGGCTGTTTCTATCACTACGGTTCCCCCTGAATTTCCCTACCTTTTTGGCCCAGGTAACCTCTCTCCACATCCTAAATTTCAAAGACCAGGGAGCCATCCCCCCGATCTAACCGCAGGTTCCCAGCACCCCACTCAGGCAAATTTTGGGGGAACCGCCGGGTCAAAAATTTTTTCCTTTTCCCAACCCAACGAGCTGGAGTTTTGTTTTTGCCAAACGACAACTCCCGCGCCTATCCTAGGGGAAACTCTACCACTCACCATTTGGTAGCACATTTTCCTACCTTCTTTTCTCCCTTTTTCCCTACGAAGCCCCCTCGGGGGCCCCCCCAAAAACCTAAAATATTCCTATACATTTTTCCCCTAAACAAATCATCTTCATGTTTTGTATTTCTGAGTCGAAAAGGAACCACCCTGGGGCCAAGACCCCCCCCTTTCTCCACTACAAGCCCCTTTGGGGCCCACCTAAACCAATCATCACAGGGGGAAAAAACTGCCACCCCCCCATGAAATTTGACCCATGTTCCCTATCCAGCAGGTTTTTTTTCCTCTGAAGCGGGCCAATCGTACCCCTCTCTGTAACATTAAGCCCCCTGCTGCTTTGGGCATTCAATGACCTGGGGTGCCCTCTTTTTCCCAAAACAAATCTCCTTTTACCTGGGTTTGAGCCCCCTTCAGGCTGGGAGGCCCAAAAACCCTTTTCCCTGGGATCCTTTTCACACTTGTCCGTACTGATCACCCTCCACCCTTTCCCCTGATTTTCCTCTTGCGGGGGGATATCCACCTCTTTTTTTCCCATAGGGAACCTGGCCCTCCCTTACTACCTACCTCAATCTTCACGGGGATTACCCCTTCATTTCAAAACCCAAAAATCGTTACTTCCCTCTTTTCCCCTCTGTCCCCCAAAAATAGTGCTTGGGCACTTACTCCCCTCGGCTGGGTTTAGCAGTTTTCCCAAGGGGGGAAGTTTCTTCCTCCAAACCCTTTTGGTCCCCCCGTTCCCAAGGGAGAACTCTCGGTGCCCTTGGGAAAAAAAAAAACCACCCCCTGCACCGGGATGCTAGGGGGCTTTTTTCCTGGTATCTTGGAGTCAATACTGGCCCCCTTGCAAAAAGGTTCACAACCCTTTCCCATCTCAATCCTGCTATGTCTACAGTCTGCTTGGGGATAACTTTTTAACACCGGGCCCCCCAATTATTTCACCCCTACTTAGCGGGGGCAAACCACATTCCTTCTCAAAGGCCTTTTTCCCTTTTCAGCCCCACCCTTGCAGGGTGTAGCCCCTTGCAACACATTCACCTCTTCTAGGGGCCCTATTAGCAGAAAACCCCTTTTTTTGGCTACTAAGTTTAACTTTGGGTTTCAAAAAGAAAAAAACCCATTTCCTTCAGGGCCCACCCATTTCCCGGGGACTCATAACTTCTGCACACCCTCAAAACCAAACAATCATCTAAAAGGGAATGAACTAGCCCCCCCCTTTTTGCAATAGCTGCCAGTTCACACGGGGCACTCCCCCGATTTTGTACTAAGGTCAAAAACCCAAACAGGGATTTAATTTAACCTGAAACAAATTTTGTGTTTGCTTTTCCCCTCACTACCACGGGGGGGCGCACCTGAAAACTTGCACTTTACCCCCCAACTTCACACAGAGTGCTTGGTCAGTGGTAGACCCCATTAAACCATCTGGCCCCCAAAGGGAGCTTCACAAACAACGGGGGGAAAATTCATACTCATACTTTTCCCCCCCGAAGACTTTTTGGATCCCTTTTATTGCTACTGGAAAACCACCTTAGCTCCCCGGGAGATGATCTTTTAAACCCCTTTTTTCCCCGGGGTTAACCTCCCCCACAGGACACACATCCTCTGCAGAAACCCCCTACGCTTTTCACCCAAACCTCTAGGGGCCTACCTGACAGTTTGCTCCACTGCTGGAGCTGTCATTTCCAAATAACCCTAGTTCACTCTCTACACAACCCTTAAATTATTCCAGGGACCCTTTTTCCCGGGGCACATCTCTCATTAGCTCTTCTAACTGACTTACTGCGTCATGGGGCGGGTTTTTTTCCTTTCAATCCCCCGCAGGTGCACGGGACGCTGACTGCTACGGCCCCCCCTGTTCAGACAGAGCATTTTTCCAAAAAATAAATTTTTTTTCAATAGACGACTCAGCATTCCCTACATTGGGGCCATCAGAAATTGACCAGACCCACGCCAAAAAAATCCGGGCCACTGCTTCCTGGAACTTCTGGGGCCCGGCGGCACCTCTGACCCCGCCCGCCCGGGCCCAATTTCTCACCCCAATACATGTGAAAGTTTTAAAAGTGTCCCCTTGGGGGCATTAGTAAAGGGGAAAAATCCCTTTCCCCCCCTTCCTCGGGGCCCATGCTGTGGACAATGTCCCGTACCTTCTGGACACAGCTCGATGAAAAGTCCCCATCAACCCGAGGGGGATTCCCCCCCACCGGAAATCCTGAACTGGGGGTGTTTACTTCTGTGGCTCCCCGTGAGAAAACAACACAAAAACCTCCTGCTGCTGTGGGGCCCCCTCCCCGCTGGAACCCCCCTCTTCTGCCCCGGGGCAAACAGTTCCCTGTGGGGGAAGTTGGTTTCCCTTTGGGAAAAACAGCAAGCAGGCAAATTAGGGACTCCCTTTTATCTGGAAGTACCCCTTTATCCCCGTCCGTTTTAAATATTAGACTTTTTAATCGGTTTGGGGATTCCCCCCACCCCCATTCCCTTTGGGACTTTTTGTCCGGGGGACAATTTTTGGGACTTTCCCTCTAGGCATTTGGGACCCAACCCCCTCCGGGGTGGGAAATGACCCAAGAGGGGAACCCCTTCACTATTCCCTCCCCTTCCCCACCCAAAATGCCAAATGAGGAAAGTCTCGCCCAAAATGAACCCATATCCATTTCCCCCCCCATTTCTTTCCCAAAACTATGACCGACAGTCCCAAAAACAAATCCCACAAAGCATGGGGCAAACCCTTTTTTCTAATTTTTGGGCGAGGGCTTAAAAAGGAAAACGCCCCCAAAGCACTTTTGGGAGGCTGGTTGCCGGAAATTTATCTCACCGGGGCAGTGTTTCTTTTCCCACCCCTATTAAACCAAATGTCCTACTAGATTTCTCATACGGCCTAAAAACCAAACCCCTGTCCGCGGGAAAAAATGGGGGTTTCTCCTGGAAACCCAAAAAATTTCCCGGTCCTTTTGACTTGCCTTTTTCCCTGCCTGGGGTTTGGTTTTGGGTTTAAAATAGGAGGTCCCGCTGGCGGGAGTTTTCCCGGGGTGTACTAACAAACAAAAAGACCCTGCTCTCCCCCACCAAGAATTTGGTTGGTTATTTGGGCATGGTGCCCGCTTGCGGGTTTGGTTTCCCGGGTGCACAACTCACCAAAATACCTTCCCACCCCCCCCAGGCCCTTTGGGGGTTCTTCCTGCGACCCCTGGGTTCCCCAGCTGGTAAAAAACTTCAAACACACCAGTCTCTTTTTCCCCAAACCCCATTTCCCCGTGCTGGGGGGGGGGGGTCTGGGGCCCCTTTTAAAGGGGGCTGCAAACAATCCTAGGCAGCTTTTCAGGATCACAAAAACCCGGTCCTTCCAATGCACAGTCACTTTTCATACATAGTGGTTTTTTCGCTGGCCCTTTAAAATTTTTAACCCCCGCAGCCCCAACACTGTGCAAAATTCACCCGTCCACTGGTTCAGCACTCTTGTGCCCATTTCAATTGTGCCACACCCTCACCAATTTCTTTCCCGCGCCCGCGCGCCGCTTTATTTTCGTGTCCCTCCTGAGGGCCCTTGCCCATCGCATACCTCCAAACCCTATTTTAAGCGTTTAACCTCGTGTTCGGCCCCCCATCTTGGCCCCGGGCCCGGGGAACACTCCTTTGCTCGGGGGTCGCCGCTTTGGTCAACGGAAAAAACAGTTCGGGCACAGGTTTCCCCATTTAAAAATGGCCTCTTCCACTTTAAATTCCTCCAACACAGAAAAAAAAATACCGCAAACACAAATAAATCCACCTATTCCACCCCCTAACTAAACGAAAAAGAGTCCCTCTCTAGCAAATGGTTTGGGGCCCACTTCCCAGCCCCACAAACATGTACTCACACTGTACAATTTATCTTTGGGGGTGGCTTCTCTTCAAGCCTGGGGGGAAAAATTCAGGATACTCTCCGGGACAAAGGCCCGCAACCCCTCCTCCAGACTGGAGCCCCCCCTCCCCCCCTTTTGGTATACGAAGACCAGGCTAATTTTAAAGACCTTCAGCTTTAGCAACTCTCCTAATTACCACCGAATAATTAACTCCCGGTTACCCCCTTTCCAACTGCTGAAACCCTTCCCCCACTTACACCAGGGAACTTGGGAACCCCGTACCCTTGGGAAAACCCGCTGCGCCGAACAACTAGTAACGGGAAAATACATCTTTTAATTCCGGGACCCCCCACAAAATAACAAATTTTATTTCCCCTTTGAATTCAAGATTTCTGGTTTTGTTTAAAAAAGCCAAATTTTAAGTACGTTAAAAATCCTTTATTTATGTGCATGGGGAAACTCCTTTGCAAAATTTCCCTTTAAAAAAATTGCTAGCTGTAAAAACTTAGAAAACATATCCACGATTTTATACAATTTTTGGGAGGAAATACATTTAAATAAAGCTTTAAAATGGAAAAACTTAATAATAAAATGAAAACGTTGTGCATAAAAATGTACCATAAAGAATATATTTTCTTTAGTTTCCATGATATGTTGGGTTTCTTGCTACAAAACAAAAAGGTCAAAGTAACATAAATTAGATATTATCGGAGATAGTTTTGTATCCATAATGATGATGAATTTCACAATTCTGTTCAGTTGTCTTCTAAATGGTGATGCTTCTTTAGGAAGCCTACCTGCAAATATTGGTTTTCTTAGGCTTTAAAATCTAAACTAGTTGAGCATTAAAATACAGCAGTTAACAGCAAAGCCAGCCAGATGCAGTCATCGAAATCCATTATTGTGTGTAAAGATAACCCCCTTTTTACTCATCGCCGTTCTAGTGTTGATGCTGCCAGATCTGAGGAAGCGGGTTGCACCTGCGAAACGCGTCATTTTACTGTCCATTTATGCACTGTAAATAAATCCCTAATTATTTTCCATGTAAGCGTACTTGCTTAGTTGTACTATTAGCGCTCTAGTCCACTTAGTTATTCCCTTTCCTTGGTCAGTGTTTTTGACCGTAATTGGCCCTACCCACTGCCTGGACATCTTCTGATCGTAAATGGATTGGCACTAACCAGCCACTGACTGGCTGCTGTCAGCGGCGACTGAAGGTGACGGACACTGGAGACACTGCCAGCAGCTTCAGTGCTAGAATGGCGGCCAGTAGAAAGTACATATAAATTTAAATGTGTATGTGTGTGTATATATATATATATATATACATACATACATACATATATAGATATATATATAATATATATGTGTGTGTGTGTGTATATATATATGTATGTGTATGTATATATATATATATATGTATGTAGTGTGTGTATATATATATATATATATATATATACATACATACATACATACATACATACATACATACATACATACATACATACATACATACACACACACCACTTGAAGGCAATGCATACCAGCCTCAACATTTTATATGTTGTTTTTTCAGAAAAGGACTATAAATATGACACTCTTGCTAAGAGCAGCATTAGTGACAGACATGCTGTTTCTAGCAGTGTGTCTCCTTTATTCTGTAAGAAACCGTAATTTTGGATTTTTTTATGCTCATCTAGCATCTAGTTGCTAGAAAAGAGTCCATTTAATTCATAAACAGGCGTTAGCGGGCTAGAAGTGGGTGGGCGAGGCTATGCTGGTTTATTAATTAAGTGGACTCTTTTCTGGTAGAACAGGCTGCACACAGCCAGATCTGAGCATTAAAAGCTCTAAAACTGCCATATGTTACAGAGTAATGGACACAGCACTGTCACTAACGAATGCTGTCATCAGCAAGGACAGCATAACCTATGTGATAGGTTTCCTTTAAGAAACAGTGGATGTCTTGCTTTTCCCACCCGCATACAGTGAATGTCAGCTTTCTCTGTATCAGTGTGTTTAGTGCTGTTGATCAGTGTATGTGGGCGAGGTCATCTGTATTTTAATTTTCACTTTTAAAATAGTCCCAGCTTTTTACTCAGAAATTCAACATCAAAACATATCAACCTATATATCACAGAGCTCAGTTTCTCTTCCTCTGTCACATTCTGCTCTCAGGGTAGTATAAACCACCTGACAGGTTCACTTTAAAGGGGTTTTCTCACCACGCTGAGTTTTAGCAGTTTTGCACTTACTCTGTCTCCTCAGGCTGTGGGTGGTTTTACAGCAGTGATATTCAACTTCTAATGAGCCTTTATTCTGACAGTGCTGGAAATTATCTCTAACAAGGTTACAGACAAACCCATGCTTTTCAGTCCTCACAGCACATGTACGTTTTGTTTAATGAAGCTAATCTTGTTAGATATTAGTTTGTTTTGATCTCAATCCGTCAGCGGGGTGACATTACTGCCTGCTCTCAGCTAATCAGATTACAGACGTCTGTCTGGTAAACAGGTAACCATAGAAACCTGTGTGAACTTCAGAGCATATAAAAATGCTATTATCTCATGACTAAAGTAATATCTATTGACCAATGTATTTATAAAAACTCTTCATGTAACTGTCCCTTATTGTTGAAAGCTTTTCCTTTTAGTGAGAAAACCCATTTAACTTTTCAACTGCACTTTAACATGAAATGCAATGGAAAGCAGAATACCCTACATTATACATAATGTGTGAACTAATGACAATGAACTGAGCCACGTTTTTTTATTTCTCAGCAGTTTTCCCTTAATTAAAAATTAAATGCTGCGGCTCTAAATATGGTATTTTTGTTTGTAAGCGAATGTTACAAGAGGAATATTTGGGCACAACTCATTCCAAATGACAATTAAAATACATCATAGGCTATGTGTGTGTCATATTGATTTCAGTTTACTCAGTAAAAATATTTTGATTTTAGAACTGGCTAGAAAAGAAGAGACTGTTTCTTCATGAAATACACAAAATGAAAAAGGCTGAAGACCAACTAGAGAAAGAAAAAGCAAGACAGGTAATATTTATGGTCCCTAAACCTCTACTATACCGAAATAACTTTAAAAAGAATCCAATGATCCATGGGTCACGATGTTGCCTTTTGTTGTCTCTATTCCCTGGTCAATCAGAAAAGATGGCATTTTAGCTTGGTGCTAGTTTGATTGCATACAAGGTTGGTGTTTCATTGGGAATCTACACAGGAGGCGCTATATTGGCGATGGGGATGTGAGTAATCATTTTTATTTGGGACATGGTTGTACTCATGGAGACAAGATTGTCCTGCAAATAATAAGTATTCTGTGTGGTAATGTATTGGGTATCTTCGAGACATCTTCAGTTAATAGAACATAACACAAATTGTTATGTATTTAGTATAATATTAATTTGCATTTAAATAAATATTAGAGATTATTTAGTGTAACATACATGGAATGATGGAGGTGTCTTTAAAAAGCAGTCTTATACTGTAAATGCACAGCACACACAAAAAGTAAATATGCTTTAAAGGTGCGTGTTTGTGTATATGCGGGTTTTATGTGTATTTTGTGTTTTTATATATATATATATATATATATATTTATATATATATTTATATATAAAATTTTTAATGCTTTAAAGCATATTTACTTTATATATGTATATATATGTACATCTTGTAGGGAATCAGCTCAAAGGTGGTACAGAGAAACGCAGTCTGCGACTTCCTTTAGAACGGCGTTTATTGCCAGAAAAGTACACACAAAAGGAAAAAACGTAGCTGGCCTTCAGCGCAAAACAAAACAGCACATGGGCCATGTAAAAACTCACAGTCTCTGGTTCTTTTAGCAGGATTCCATCTCAAGGGGATTTGCAGACAGCCTGCTGTAGACACTCTGTCTGACTCTCACACTGTCAGACTCCTTCTCGCAGACACACCCCTGCTCACTGACTTGGGAGGTTTAATAAAGCTGAAAACAAAACCAAGGCCTGGACCTGGACATGGGAGTAGCCAACCCACCCCGCTCTTTTGGCTACTCCAGTAAAAAGCCTACCCGATTAACTGCATAGCAGTTATACTAAACGTATAAGAAACGTGTGTCAGTGGCCTACTGCCGCTGCCACCAGTACTATATGGCTTTTTACCACACCGAGACCAGGCATCTCGGTGAGACATATCGGCCGTCCACTATATATATATATATCGACAAGTGTTTTACATGTATATATAATATAATATTATCACATATATAGGGTGGAATGTATTAGATTCCGTACAAGATAAAGTAATAAATGTGATAAGGATGACGTGTGATCCTTCTTGGTTTCAGTTGACTGGGTTACCTTATTCATAAGGAACCACTATTCGGGCAGAAAATAGTAGGCACTGAGGTATGGAAAATAAATATTGTAACAAATACATGTAAAAACATAGGCACAAAATGGACAATAGTGGAACAGATATGTGCAGCCCGGGGTCTGGAGGGCAAATGGAAGCTGTAATTTGCAGGAGAATGTGAAGCCGCTTCACTACAGCAGCGGTCTCGCATCATTCTGCAGCTCTCACTCTATAAATAAGTAGTGTATATAGAGTGACATATTAAATAAGCACCCCAGGCAAGTAGTGACCTGCTGAGCATTATAGTGCTCCTAATTACAGCACTCTCGTTTTCTCACAGTAGAGTAAAAAGGAGAAGTATTCAAGTGTATTTATATCAGTATCTTTTACAGACATGTGTAGGCACTTCTCATCTGCAGACAAGAGGCACTGTCCAATGAATTTTAAAAAATATATATATTTTTATCTTTTTGTCTTCAGGAAAGCACTTTGAAAAGAGAAGAAGCAATAGCTGCTTTTATGGCGTGGAAAGCTGAGAAAAAGAAAGAATTAAAGCAAAGTCAAAAAAAGCAAAAAGTAGAAGAGAAGAAAAAGATGGAGGAACTTCAAGAAATTGCACTTAGGAAGGAGGAGTGCAGAAAGGTACATAATTGTTTATTGTAGTGATAATTAATGTGCCCATAAATACTGAAAATAGTCTCCATAGTCTCCGGACCTCTATCTCCTGATGAAGCCAGTTTAGCTGGTGAAACATGTTGGGGAGGTCAGGCATGACATTTTAATTTGTGATTTCTCACCTCTTTTTACAAGTGTCAGCCGCTGCAGAGGGTTTGACAAGGAAACCTTATATGTTTTATGTCCATCGAATTAGGAATGACTGCCCAAGTGGCATGTTTTGGATCCCTTATTGGAGTTAGTAAATTACTGTATATATAAAGCTCCCCTGTTGATAGGTGGTGTTCAACCAGACTTGATAATAGAAAAGGAGTTATTCCTCCACAATTAGAAAGAGATAAATTGACAGGTTAGAAATCAGATTTTTAATAGTGTGTATAGAGGTTTAGTGTTATACATAATAAAAGTTATGTTTTAGTGCTTTATAGTTTGAGAACTGTTAGAGTTCAAGTTTGCCTATGGCAAAATAGTTAATATAGTCATAAATACTGAATGCACCAATATCCACCAGCTGAAAATCACTGAGCATAGGGACGACACTGTTGCTATGTTGCGTTTGATTTAGGGGTCATCCACCCATGAGCAACAACTAAGCTTGTATGTTTTACTTGTGTTTGCATCTGTGTTTTTCACACCGACACTAAATTTAAATTTAATGGAAAGTGGTTTCTGACTTTGTAGTGTTGATAGTTCTTACCTACAGTTTTGTAGATACAGTGACAAGCAAAAGGGTAACACTGTTTTACACTTTTGACTTTCAGGCTCCATATCTCACCATCAACTACAGCTTTGAACATGAGACTAAAATAATTTTATACATCATCTTGGCTACCTTATGCTAAAAGCAGGCCAAAAAATAAGTAACACAAACCTGAACTATTGGAGAAAATATCTGTCATTGATGTACAATTATCAACAGTCAGACTTTGCCGGAGAAAATTTAATTTTCTCTAGCCACGCATA
The DNA here is from genome assembly GCA_025379985.1 of Phyllomedusa bahiana. Classification (NCBI taxonomy): domain Eukaryota; kingdom Metazoa; phylum Chordata; class Amphibia; order Anura; family Hylidae; genus Phyllomedusa; species Phyllomedusa bahiana. Next base: position 24,093 of record JAODAL010026711.1, on the reverse strand, counting down.
CTGTTAAGCTTCTAAACTCAAATTGGTGAGCTTGTCATACACATCGTGAAACTTGGGCATATTGGCTTAAAAAATGTGTTGAATCTGCCGTGTGCCACTTTTTCTGTCTTACACCTCACCAGAAAAGTGGCACATCATATATCTTTAATAAATGTCCGCCATTGTGCCTGTACTTTATCTTTCCTAGTACAGGTTTGAGTAGTTGAGATGGGCAATCAAAGACACCTTCTCTAAGACAGCTTGGTACATCAGACCTCGTATTATTTTATGTTGATTTTTAACCCTAGACCTATGGTGACTATAATTTAAAGGGGTTGTCTCACTACAAGGATTGCTTTTTATGTTAAAGATCTTGGAAAAACAAGATATGTCCATTAACAGTGTCCGACCTATTCCTAGATATCCCCTCTTGTATGGGCTGCATTAGCTCCTCAGTTTGCTATAGCTACAGACCTGGCTTCATCTGCAGCTAAGTAGAAGCCAGTAAACACGCCCCTGAATTCAAAATGAGACCAAGTAAACGGGACTGAGGTAAGATGAAACAATGTAGTGAGAAACCCCTTTAAGTACTGTACTATCCCCTCTAATCATCTACAGTCTTCCCAGTAGAATATCATCTTTCTTCTTTGACTAAGTAGTAAGAGAGTGCAGAGATTACTGTGTCAGATCATTTTGCCTGAGTATACAGGGTAAAAGTAAAGGTAGAAAAAAACGCTTAAAAAAAAACGTAGAATTAGGACAGCGTACAGCGAGTGGTCCAAAACTCCATAAAATCAATATTTATTTAGTACATAGATAAAAAATCCCATAGAGGCATGATAAAGGGGAACAAAATACAAAACACCAATGACACTGCACTAACGCGTTTCGGGCATGTCTATGTACTAAATAAATATTGATTTTATGGAGTTTTGGACCACTAGCTGTACGCTGTCCTAATTCTACGTTTTTTGAAGCGTTTTTTTCTGCATTCATCTGCAACTGGAGCAGAGGACCTGCGTCCTTGAGTGTGACCACCCTGCATTCTAGGTGAGCTGACTTACCCATTGTTTTTGCTTATGTTAAAAGTAAAGGTAGCCTTTATATTTGCATGTCTCGGTAAGGATTACAAAAAGTCATAAAATCATACATATGTAACAATGACGAAAAACTTTAATTGAGGATCTGTTTCCAGGCTTTTGAGAAATGGAAAGGGGTTAAGGAAGACTGGTTAAAAGAAAAGATTCAGAAAGAAAAGGACGCTGAAAGGGAGAAGAAGAGAAAAGAGCAGAAAGTTATCATGGAGAAGAAAAGGGAGAGCTCATCTGCATTTCATAGATGGTCAGTTTTGTCACAAATCCTAAAAGACAAGATTACATTTTTTGTCCAAAGTATAAAGCCATAAGCATAGCCATAACCATTCCTATATTACTACTTCTGCTGTATCTTAAAGGGGTTTTGCCACGATCTAATGTTGACGTGGGATCCTCCAAAATGGCTATTTAATCACTTTTCTAAATATATGTAATTAAAAAAAGTGTAGCCTGTGAGAGCTGCAGCGTTGCTTGACTGTTTACATTAGCTATGACCAGGAGCTGATCTAACCACGCTTGGGTTGTTTGCACTTCTTATCTGATGGCAGGGCACATGAATGAGCTTTGAAGGGAGGAGAAGAACAAAGCCTCTGTCTGCTGTATAGAGAATCTGATGGTTGTAATGTAATTATCTGAGTAAACATGCAGACATTCCCTGCTCAGCCCTCCTCCCTACCCCCTGCGTGGATCTTATCTTCTCTCCTGAACAGATAAGAGGGAGAAAAGAAAACCTGTAGAGCTTGTGCACAATACAGTTATACTCTATGGTTTAGCCAAACAATGTTTACTCCACTACAGAGACTGAATCTCAGGAGTGTACATGGGAGGTGATGAGATGACATCGTGGAGGAGGCACTTGTTTTTTGTACCACAGAAACACAACGCCCCTTTTTTCTCGGCTCAAGATGATAGTTCAGCCTGTTAGGTGAGGAGATCTCCACTTCTTGGCAAAACCCTTTTAAGTATACTGAATGACTATTGATGACCTCTCGTTACCCTAATATAAAGACTTGCTCACAACTCTTAGAAATGATAGGTACACCATCAGTGCTTAGGTGCTGTGAGTGAGTATAACATTAGAAGATACATTGTCTACATCTAGCAATTTTTGTCAAGACAACATTGAATAGCACACAAGAACAAGAAGATGCGGATGTATTTTACTTGGCAGCCCTTAATCATAGCATAGAACATGTCATTATAGCCCTTACAGAATATCTCTAGTTCTACAACAGTGTTTAAGACTACTTCCTTTAGAATAGATGGACATTTGTGCTGTATGAGAATTTAAAGGAAAAAAGCAGGCTTTTCATAGAAGCCTAATGATAGAGGGTTCTGCTTTAGGGAGGGATTGTTAGCTTATGTATATCATATTAACTCGCATTAATTTTCTTAACTATAATGCTGTGAAATTACTTTTTTTCACTGTAACCAAAATTTAGGAATGACCGGAAGGAACATGTATTAAAAGAAAAGAAAAAACAAGAACTGCATGAGAAACAAAAACTGAAGACACAGCAAGCTGAAAGGGAGTCGCGTGAGAAAAGAGCTATGGAAATCTACGAACAATGGCTGGTAAATTACTATCTACATTATAATGTGCTTGCCTAGTTTTTATATAATTTTGATAAAACAAGTATCTGTTCTATTCTGCACATTTTATTTTTTTCCTGTTCGATTTCATTTCTATTAAAAGCTGATCTTAGAATATTGTATTCACAAAATGGAAAATCTTAGATATCTGTTGATTCTATTCGCACTTTGAATAAATGTCTCTGCTATCTCCATATTCTTGTGATTTAGACTGCAGAGTATGAATTTTATTTTCCTCTTCTTTAAAATGTTTTATTACAGTTTTCAAAACAAGAACAATGGGTATAGAGAGAAAATTAGTATAAAACTAAAAAATAACGGTATATAAGGTATCAGAGGGATAGAGAAAAAGATAGAAAACACATATGGAGCTCACCTAAGCATAAAAGGTTTCTCTTGTTTATTTATAAATGATAAAATCCAGAATAGACATGTACAATCGCTCACTTAGGTGTTTCAGGCTCGTAGTTGGCCCTTAGGGGCCATTCACACGGCTGATTTTGGCACTGATTTCAGCCGTACTGCACGCCGTATTTGCGCTGCAGGCTGAAATCCGTCCCTGTCATTACGGTAATCCACAGTTCTCATAGAGAACTATGGATTCCGTCTCCTCTCCCCGCTCGGCGAATACGCCGGGCGGGAAGAAAGTGACATGTCGATTTTTTACGGCGTGTACGGGCCGTGAACAATGACTGTCTATGGGGCCGACGAGTTGCCGGCCCCCTGCCCCCGCTGCACGGCAGCCGGCGTAATTGCGGGCCGAAATCCGTCCCGCAATTACGTCGGCAATAAGCCGTGTGAACTGTGCCTTAGTCATCGCATAAAAGCTGTTCACGGATTTAACTCCTTGCCGCCGCAGCCAGTTTTGACCTTCCTGACAGGCACCATTTTTTTTTTTTTTTAAATCCGACATGTTCCTTTAGGGGAGAATTACTTTTTTGACACTTTTACCCATCCATGTGATTCAGAGATTGATTTCTCTTGACACATTAAGCTTAAAGTTAGTAAGAAATTTTGGTCCAAACGATCCATATTTGTGAAAAATTTGCCATTTTCAAACTTCAAATATTTCTTGTGTGTAAGATAGATAGTTATTCAATTCAAAATTGTTTATAACTAGCATCTACCATATGTCCAGTGTAGGTTGGCATCATTTTTTAAATGTCTTGTTGTTTTTTACGACATTAGAGGGCTTAGAAATTTAGTAGTAATTTTTCAAATTTTCAAGAAAATTTGCAATACACATTTTTTTAGGAACCCCCCTCCACCCCCACGGGAGCTGACGAACTCCGGCATAATTGCGGGGTATAATTACTGCCCGCAATTACACCGTGTGAAAATAGCCTTAAAGTATTTACAACAGTGTTTCAGAAGTTTACCCTTGAGACAATTATGGTGATACCCAAATTCTATATTTTTTTATGTTGAAGTGCTTTAAAAAAAAAGTGATTTTATTGTCTAAAACAATATTTATGCATGGCTATATTCTGATAGCCATCATTTTTTTATTTTTTCATATACAAAGCTATGTAAGGTTTTTTTTTTTTCACGGGATGCATTAAAATAAATTTTAATTGGCACCACTTTGGCATTTATATGAGTTTTTGATCGCTTTTTTTTTTTTTTTTACATTTTATATGCTACGGGATTAACAAAAATATAAATTCTGTGATTTTTTTTTTTAAATATTTTATGGCATTCACCATGCGGGTTCATTAACATAACAGATTTATAGGGGTAGGTCTTACACAATTTTGCCTTATTTTTTATCTTTTATGGGCCGATTAGGATATGTAAAGGGGAAAAGGGCCGTGTACGTGTTTTTATTTTATTTTTCGTGTTTTTTTTTTTTTACTTTCTCACCTTTTTTCACTTTTCCTCATAGAGGATTTGCATCAGTGATCTTCAGATCACTGATACAATAGAGATCATTACAGAGCAGAACTGCTTTGTATTGGTTTCTATGGCAACTGTCAATCACCATGCCGGCAATGTCTACAATTCATTGCGGGGCATGGTGACGTCACAGACAGCCTGGAAGTGTTTATTACACTCCCGGACTGTCAGGTACTGCTGTGCCAATGACAGGCAGAAGGTGCTCACTCCTTCTGTCTGTAAATTAGCTATGACAATCGGGATAGATTGCGACAGCTAAGAGTTAATCACCCGCGTCTAGAGCTCACTAAGGCCATGGGTGATGGAGCATGAGGCCAGCGGTAATATACCTCGGGTTCCTTGTCGCAATCGTGCGGGGCAATCTGCTCAATCTGCAGGACATACCGGTACCTCGATTTGCGGGAACGCACTTTCTGCTAGGACATACCAGTATGTCCTTTGTCGGAAACAGGTTAGATAAAATCACAATCAATAAGAAAATGACTTAATATCAGGTGATCAATAAATCAAGTTTTAACCTTTTCTTAATTTTTTTTTTCTTTGTCAAATTTGATTTATTGATCGCGTGATATTAAGTCATTTTCTTACTGGCTGTGATTTTATTATATAAATGCACTATTACATGACCTGCGTTGATGCTGTGACTAAGAGCCACATACAAGCCTGAAACTCATTAGCCAGCAATTGTACATGTCTATTCTGGATTTTATCGTTTATCAATAAAAAAGATACTCCTTTTATGCTTTGGAGAGCTAGATATATATTTTCTTCTCTGGATTTTCTCAACACAAGTTCTTGCTGTACCATGCCCGCCTAGAACTAAACGAGATAAACTTTTTGTTGTTATTACGGCCAATAGTAAAAGATAGTGGATCACCCATTAGGACAGTTAAGCTATAATTATTTTGAGGCTGAAGTTAACTGCATAAAATATTGGATCCTAATCTAAAGGAAAGGGACAAGGAACACAGGAAAAACCAGGAAAGGGGATAGAAAAATACAAAGGAAGACCATCGGACATATGACTTGTAATCTAAAGAAGATACATGAGTGTTGCGGCATCTCTACACAATAGTCTGTTGCAGCCTTAGGCTGAACCACTACTTCTTCTATTCTCTGCAATAAACCATTATGGAGAGCAGTTGCCATTTCATAGCTGTAGAGTGACCGTTCTGGCAAAAATTTTTATTAAATTATTAAAACAGATGCTGTCCAGTAGCATGTAAAATAGGACCACAGAGGGCTACAGGCATTAATCCAATGGATAAGGTGTATTTTCTTGATCCATAACATTTTTATGGGTCCGCACATTTTTTTTTTTTTTTTTTTTTATAAAAGATGTTATTACTACATTTGTTCATTAGTAATGGTTAAAATTATTAGTCAAGTTAAATTAATTTCTGTGCCACAGTATTATAAGGTGGTGTGTGTCTTGTTATGCTTTTGTTACATTGGTATGATATGGGAACCCAGTCGGATATTCCTCTATTTGTTTACACCATTAGCATAGGAATTTTCAAAATATTTTTTTGTTCTTGAATGTTCATAGTTTGCTTAAGAGTAAGGCCTCGTTCACACGGCTTATTTGGGCACGGATTGGCGCCGTAATCCGCGCCGGATTTGCGCTGCAGTACGGCGCCAATCCGTCCCTGTCATTACGGTAATCCACAGCTCTCATAGAGAACAGTGGATTACGTCACTGACATGCACATTATTTACGGCGCGTAGGCGCCGTAAACAATGCATTGTCTATGGGGCTGGGAGCGGCGCCCCCGTCCCGCCCCTTATTCACGGCGGATTTGTGAGCTCAATACGGCTCACAAATCCGTCGGGAATAAGCCGTGTGAACGAGACCTAAGAAGACATACAGGTAGTAGATGTATGCACCTCCATTTTGCTGACACTCAAGTTAGTGTATTGAATTATCTACTACATCTGATTACCAAAATCACTTAAAGTGCTAATAGGAGTGATCCAAAGTGAGAGAAGAATAGGAAATCAAATTCCTAATTGCATTGCTGCACATAAAGGGCCACAATCTGTCTGGATATCCTAGTTTGTGGATCTGCTCTAGGAGCACCATTAGGACATATGTGGTACACTCCAAGTCAGGACATTAAAAGGGTTTTCTCACTATGCTGTTTTACAGAGCCAAGAGCAGTTTCAGATTAATGCTTATTGTCTCTCTCTGGTCAGGCTGATAAAATATCTGATCTCATCAACAAAGCAAAATGAACAAAGTAATGTATTTATAAAAAGTCTTCATTTACCGTTTCCTACATGTTGAAATCTAATGTTTGTAGTGAGATAACTCATTTAATGTTACAGCCAAGTGTCTTTGCTTACAGTAATAACATCTGACAAAAGATCTGTCATATTTTTTATTAAACCCTCTTCTTACATCTTTCTCACAGTTTAGGTTTAGAAAAGTAAAGTTTAAGTTGTAATAAGTAGAAATGAGAATTGTTGCTAAATGTTTAGCTTTGCTGATATGCTGGACATTAAGGGCGACATGTCCCAATACGAATGCTCCATAGTTTTGGTGTATTTTGTGTCAAAAAAACTTTTGACGCCATATTCCCGATATAAATGAACTGCAATATACCAAAATTATATGCTGTGCGCCTCCATAACGCAATGCGTCTATGGAGGCACATTACATACACTTGTAATTATACGTTATGCGCCTCCATAACGCAATGCACCTCGATAGGTGCATTAAATACACTAGCAGTAATACGCTATATGCCTCAGTTGTGCAGTTTACTATGCAAGGTATACCAGACACCAGATTGTTTAAAGGATCGTACTTTCAGGCGCACTTTACACTGATTAAATGCACCTAAAAACTGTTGCGGCGATGCCAATTTTCAGACATGTCGCCTTAAATATATGCAGAGCTGTTTACCAGAAAGTCTTATTTCTTTATACTTTACATAATATGATTGAAAAAGACAGCTGTATATCAAAAAAGACCAATAGAAAGGAGAAAATATGCATGTAGGCAAGAGGTCATCTTGGATCTTGTTTAAAGTAGGTGAAAGCTTGAGTGCCTCTTAAAATCTTCTTTTGTTAAAATATAGTTTGTCCTGCCATTCACAGGAGAGAAAAGAAAGACAAGAAAAGATTGAAAAAAAGCAGAAGAAGCTCCAGGTTATTTTAGATGATGAACCTCTTCCTCCCTGGAGTCCTCCAGGAAAAACAATCCCAGCTGGAAGATGATTGTAATCTCTTTATCCCTTATTTCAACCTGATAAATATTTCTCAACATCGTTCAAAAGTTTTGTGTACTTTTTTTTTTTTTTATATATATATTCTGTCAACGTTTGTACAGAAGGGTGTCATACTGACCAGGTATTGTTAATTTATAGTGTGAGAAGTGAATGTTCAGAATTCTCCTGTAAAATTATGTTTTGAAAAAAGACATACTTGATTGAAAAATGATATTTGTATGTGTACATTTATCTGCCTTCAGGATAAATTACATGGCTAGAGGTTTGTAGACACCCAAAAATTATTTTCCTATTTGCTTGTTGATCAAGGCTTTGCAAAGTCATGAGTATAAATAAGTTAGTGTACTCCTACTGTTCTTGGCAGACCACAAGGTCTTTAAACTTAGAAAAACACCCAACATGGACATACTTTGCAGTTTATAAATAGCAAAATCTCTCTTTCACTAACAAGACCATAAAATATTGAATGGCTCCAAAATGCAATGAAGAGGAATACTAATGCACACAACATGCATATATCCATCTTTATTGTTGGAACCATGTTATGATAGAACTGCCTCCAAAATCTAAAGAGTATATGTTAAAATCTGCATGAATTCAGTCACACAATAAAGGTCATGTACTGTATGAACACTGGCGTACCAGCAAAGTGCATGACTAATAAATAAGAGCTGTACTGAATATTAATTAACTTGCTGTGATCCATCAATACTTAGCCTGATTATAATAGTAATAATCTTTATAAAGCACTAGCTTATTCCTCAGCACTTTACAATAAAGAGAGTGTATTTACAATTAGACATAGCCAAGTAACAATCAAGTCAACAATTCAAACAATGGGCGTGGGGGCTTTGCTTGCAAGAGCTTACAGTCTATTACAAAATTGTAATAAAAAAAAATTTGATTCGTTTTGTACAATGGTCCAGCCATTTATATTAAAAAAAGGGAAAAAAATAATACACATCAAGATGCATGTGCCAATCATCATCCAATGTCTGTATATCTACAGATATGAAGCTCATAAAAGCATGTTGTGTGTGGGTTATTGTTGCATAAAGTGATCCGGTACTTTGGATTAATGTAGAAGTGGAGTATGAGAAGAAGGATTAGATTAAGGAGTGTGAAAGTCCTGCTTAATTAGATGTGCTCTTTGGCCATACTTAAAATTTGAGGAGTGGAACAAATCTTGCTGGGGAAGCATATTTCAAAGAACTAGTGGCACAGGAAAATGACATAGAACATAAACGTACGGCCTTTTGGGCAAATACCTGTCATGATTGCATTAAAGGGATTATGCTGCAAAGACTATTCTCACCTATCCACAGGGTGGCTCTTAAATGTCTGATCCCACAGATTGCTAAAACAGGGTCCCTAAATCCTTGACCTTCCTCACTGCAAAGCTATCTCTGACACCCCGATAGATTTTAAATAATCTAAAAAAACAATGTTTGGTCTACAAATCCAAAAATATTTTTTTTTAACCCTTTATGGACCCGCCGTATTTTTTTGTTGACACGTTCGTTTTTCCATCCTCACCTTCCCAGAGCCATAACTTTTTTATTTTTCCATCTACATAGACATATGAGGGCTTTTATTTTGCGGGACAAGATGTAATTTCTAATGGTGTTATTCACTGTACCATAGAATATACTAGGAAACCGCAAAAAAATTCCAAGTGGGACAAATTGTGAAAAAAAAAACGTATTTTTGGCATCTTTGCGGGTGTTTTGCTTTTACAGTGTTCAATCTTCGGCAAATATCATGTGTTATCTGTATTCTACAGGTTGATATGCATCCAGCAATGCCAAACATGTAGGGTTTCCGTTATGTTTTGGTACCGTAAAAAAATTCCAAACTTTTTCTATTTTTGAAATTTGTACCACACCGCCGTTTTGTGCGACCAATAACTTTTTTGTACTAAGACCTATGGATGTCAGTGAGGGTGCATTTTTTGCGGGCTGAAGTTTACTTTTTATCGCTAGCAGTTTGGAACACATGCAACTTTATCACTTTTATTCCATTTTTTAAGTGATGTAAAATGACCAAAAACACAATTTTGGCATTTGGAATTTTGTTTCTTCTACGGTTTTTAGCGTACGGGATAAATTATGGTATATTTTTATAGATCGGACTTTTTCAGACGCGGCGATACCAAATATGTGTAACTTTTTTATTCTTTTATTGTTGTAAAATGGGGAAAGGGGGGTGATTTGAACTTTTAATACTTTTTTTTTTGGTACTTTAAAACTTTATTTCTTCTTTTTATTTTTATTTTTACTGTAACATTGAGTCCACCTAGGGTGCTTGACCACTAGGTGGCGCGATCATTAATGAAGTCTAATGCATTGTCTAGACAATGCATTAGACTGTACCAAGATGGCGGTTTTCCCACTTCCTGTCTGCGGCCGGAAGTGGGGCAAACCAGGACATGGCAGTGACGGGAGCGTTCACAGGGCTCCCCGCTGCCATGTCTGGGTGTCGGATCGCTGCAGGTATGCTGCGGCGATGCCGATCGCCCTGAAGATCGGTGCGCGACACTGATCTTCATTCATTCAGATGCCGCGGCCATCTTTGCCGCATCTGAAGGGTTAAACAGCGTGGGCGACGCTGCCTGTTTGCGCTGTAACGGCCGGATGTCAGCGGTGATTAGCCGCTAACACCCGGCGGCTGTGGGGGGAGTGGTGGGGGGAGCTTGCGAAGCAACCCCCCTGTAAAGCCCTTTAGGGACCCTGGGACATATGAGTACGTCCAGGGTCCTTAAGGGGTTAAAAATGAGTCTAGGTGCACACTGGTGTGACAGTAAAATACAAACACAATCCAATATCAGCAGCACTCTGCTAGCACTAATAAACAGTCAAAGAGAAAATAGGAATTTTTGGAAAAGCATTTCTGCTACATGAAAACATAAGATTCTTGAGATTAGCGTACATTTTTGATCAAAACTGAAAGCCCATCTACCAACGTCATCTGGGGAGTGACTGGTGCCCACTTTGGTTTTTGCTCTCCACCCATCTGTATAGGTTTTTAAAATTAATGCAAAGAAGCTTGTAGCTGGAATCTTCTCTCCCTGAAATGTGAAGGTCTGAACAGGCACCAAGAGAGGTATCATTATAGAGAAGGTTCCCATCTGTATTGGGTCGCCTTGATGTTGGCAGATGGGCTTTTACAGTTTTGAACAAAAATGTACACTGAGAACATCAAGTTTTCATGTATCTAAAGTAGCAGAAATGCAGAAATGCTTTTCCAAAAATTCCTATATTCCCATTGACTGTGCTAGTAGAATACGCCTGATATTGGATTGTGATTTTAAAAGAAGCAGTATTGTGCATGTTTGACTGCTGCTCTGTTCAAAACCTTCCTCTCAGTTAATATGGCGAGAAAGGATGGGAAGTTGGGGACCCAATTATAGTGATCAGTGGGATCCCAGCAGTGGGACCCCTAGCGATCAGACATTAATCACCTACCCTGTGGATAGGTGATAAATGTCTTTCATGGCAAAACCCTTCAGATTTTTTTTAGTGATAAAAAACTGTAATAGTGACATTTTAGAAAGAGGAATTTAGGCAAACTAACTTTTTGAAAAAGTATCATTCTGAAAGTCACTGGGTTCTTCAGTGTCATTGGTCCTTTGTCTACTGTTTGTTTATACTTGGATTAAATAACCTGTTAGAACAGGTGTGGCTGAAATACCTGAAGTCACTGATTTGAAGGAATGTACACATACATTAGACCATACAGTATACTGAAGTTTAACTGGAAACACTGCAGTATGATTTTTATATTATGGTTTTATTGTGGTAATAATGCATTTTTACTCTGATAATGCATCTTGAATGAAAAATGTTGTAACTGTGAGTAGGTTCTGATTAAATATTTTGCTTATGACAACTTGTGCATCTTCATAATAACACATCAACCACTGTATAGTCTGATGCTGCAGAAACAGTGGGGAAAATAAGAATTTGATAAGTATTTGATATACTGACTATTTTGCATGTTTTCCCACCTACAAAGAATGGAGAGCTCTGTAATTTTTATCATAGGTACACTTCAACAGTGAGAGACAGAATCTGAAAACCATCCAGAAAATCAAATTGCAGGATTTTTAAATAATTATTTTGCATTTTATTGCGTTAAAGTATTTAATCCCCTACCAACTAGCAAGAATTCTGACTCTCACAGACCTGTTAGCTTTTCTTTAAGAAACCCTGTTACTCTGCACTCATTACCTGTATTAATTGGACCTGTTAAAACTTGTTACCTGCATAAAAGGTACCTGTCCACACATCACTCACACTCCAACCTCTCCACCATAGCCAAGACCAAAGAGCTGTCTAAGGAACGCAGGGACAAAATTGCTGACCTGCACAAGGCTGGGATGGAGTATAGGACAATAGGCAAGCAGCTTGGAGAGAAGGCAACAACTGTTTGAGGAATTATTAGAAAATGGATGAAACACAAGATGACTGTCAATCTTCCTCGGTCTGGGGCTTAATGCAAGATCTCGCCTCATGGGTTAAGAATGATTCTAAGAAAAGTCAGGGATCAGTGCAGTACTACACGGGAACACCTGGTTTATTACATGAATAGAGCTGGGACCACAGTCTCAAAGATTACCGTTAGTAACACACTACACCGTCATGGATTAAAATCTTGCACAGCACGCAAGGTCATCCAGCTCATGTCAGCACATGTCCAGGCCCGTTTGAAGCTCGCCAATGACCATCTGGATGATCCAGAGGAGGCATAGGAGAAGGTCATGTGATCAGATGAGACCAAAAAATAGAACTTTTTGATATTAACTCCACTCACTGTGTTTGGAGGAAGAAGAAGGATGAGTACAACCCCAAGAACACCGTCCCAACCGTGAAGCATGGGGATGGAAAAATCATTCTTTGGGGGTGCTTTTCCGCAAAGAGGACAAGACGACTGTACTGTATTGTCGGATGGATGGGGCCATGTATTGTGAGATTTTGGCCAACAACCTCCTTCCCTCAGTAAGAGCATTGAAGATGTGTCATGGCTGGGTCTTCTAGCAGGACAATGACCCGAAACACACAGCCAGGACAACTAAGAAGTGGCACCGTAAGGAGCATTTCAAGGTCCTGGAGTTGCGTAGACCTGAACCCAATCGAAAAGGGAGCTGAAACTCAATGTAGCCCAGCAACCGCCCCAAACCCTAGAAGATCTGTATAGAGGAGTGGGCCAAAATCCCTGCTGCAGTGTGTGCAACCTTGGTCAACCTTGGAGGACTTCTTAAAGAAGTAAGTGTTAGTGATTAAATACTTGTTTCATGCAATAAATCATACAATGTGATTTTTTTAAATTTCTTTTAGATTCTGCCTCTCACAGTTGAAGTGTACCAACAATAAGAATTACAGACATCTCCATTATTTGTAGGTAGGAAAACTTGCAAAATCACCAGTGTATTAAATACTTATTTTCCCCACTGTACATATTCCTTTAAAACCCCCCCTAAAAAAATTGGTTGCTAAGGTGTATGTACACTGTCTTTAGTAAAAATATATTTAACTATATATATATATATATATATTTATTTTTTGTTTTTTAAATGCATTATCGACTTAAAAGAAAATTACATTTATTAAACATCACAATTTTTACACCTTTTAATATATTCTAAAATGCTTTTTATAATTTACATCTGCTTCAAAGTATGTCTGGAAACGTTAAGGGCAAAATAAAGCAAAAAGTTAGGTCAATAGTGAGAAATGTACAAAAATACATAATGGTACACAGCACAATGAAAATTGGCTTGCAGTCCAATAAAAAACTGTAAACAAATATATATTGCTTTACATTTCATTCTTCAAACAACAAAATCCTGCAACCTGCATGTGTTTGCCTGTTCACAAGACTCTGTATTTCCAAGCAGTTCGATGTGAAAGGTGAGTACATACCAGATTGCGATGGCAGAAAAATGTGACAATATTTTTTGTAGGCTCTTTAACATATCAGAAACTGTACTAAAAATGGTTAGGAAGTCATAGACTTTTTTTTGTATTATACAGGTTTTTTATTTTTATTGTACAGGCAGTCCCTGACTTACACCATTCCGACTTATATCTGTCCCCTAGCTACAAACGGAGACTTATGGGGCATGCTGGCACTTGTAGTTCCATGTTCCACAGCAGACAGTAGCTGTGGAATGACAAGTTCCATCAGCACATGAGGTGAAAATGAGGTGAAATCTTCTTAACAGGGGCACAGACAGCAAAACAAATTTAAAAACCCTTACCTGCACTATCCAAAACTAAAAAAAACCTTTTGTGCTGGAATTACATTAATAAACATACCTGTTCCAACTTACACACAAATTCAACTTAAGAACAAACCTACAGTCCCTATCCCGTTCGTAACCCGGGGACTGCCTGTGTTGCCAGTCTGTTTTGTTCAGTTATGTTGACAACTTGTCCAAACATTACAGATAGCTAATGTTTCATATGGAAAAACAAAAGAAAAAGAATGAATAAGGATTAGAAGTGATTCACATTATTATAATATCAAGAGTAACTACATGTGCAATGATAGCTAGACAGACTGGGAGTGACTCAATAAGATCCTTATAGGTTGTCACAGGTATTTGGAGCCATGCTGACTGCATCCCACAGCTGCTGGAGGAGGGTGTGTGGGGGAGGATCCATAGAGCCAACAAGACAATCAGGATGGTCCCACAGATGCTCAATTGGATTACATAGATTCATAGTTTGTAAAACCAAAAAAAGACAGACGTCTATCCAGTTCAGCCTATTGTGCTATAGTGTTGATCCAGAGGAAGGCAAAAAAAAAACCAAAAGGTACAATACAATTGTCTTTATTTTAGAAAAAAAAATTCTTCCCGACTCTAATCTGGTAATCAGAATAAATCCCTGGATCAACACTCTTCTATAACTTGTTATACTTTTACACAGAAATGCATTCAGACCCTTTTTGAGCTCTGCTATTGAATTTTCCATGGCAAGTTCCTCAGGCAGAGAGTTCCACAGTCTCACTGCTCTTACAGTAGAGAATCCCTTTATATGTTTATGTAGAAACTTTCCTGTAGGCTTAGAGAATGCCCCCTTGTTCTGGATACAGTCCTGGGTATAAATAGATCTTTGGAGAGATCTTTGTATTGACCTTTAAAGAGAACCTGTCACATAGATTATGCCCCCCTTGCTGAGGACAGCACAAGCCAGTGTCAGACCTGCTGTTTCCAGCGCTGTGTCCTTTATTCTGTAACATGCTGTAGTTTTAGAGCATTTGATGCTCAAATCTGCAGTTTTTAGCCAGAAAAGAGTCATGAAAAGAGTCCATTTTCATGCCCCGCCCATCTGATGCTAGCCCCGCCCACCTCACAACTGACTAACCTATTACTTTGAATAGGTAGAACCATGTGAATAACTGCCAGGTGGGCGGGGCTAACACCTGCTCATGAATAAGATTTGAGCATTAAATGCTCTAAAACTACAGCATCTTACAGAATAAGGGACACAGCGCTGGAAACAGCATGTCTGTCACTAGCTTGTGCTGTTCTCAGCAAGGGAGGCATAACCTATGTGACAGGTTCCCTTTAATATATTTAAACATATTTGTTATGTCCCCCAGAAGCCATCTCTTCTCTAAAATAAATAACCCTAATCTTACTAATCTTCCTGGGTATTGCAGTCCACCCAGACTTTTTATTATTTTTGTTGCCGCCTTTGAACCTGTTCAAGCTCCACAATGTCTTTCCTGTGAACTGGTGCCTAAAACTGTATACAATATTCCATTTGTGGTCTACCCAGTGACATTTATAATGGGAGAATGATGTTCTCATCATGTGCATCTATGCCCCTTTTAATACACCACATATTCCTGTTTGCCTTGGCAGCTGCTGCCTGACACTGGCTGCTACAGTTATGTTTACTGTCCACCAGAATTCCCAAGTCCTTCTCCATGTCACTTTTTCCGCTTAACAAATAATCATGGCATGGATTTTTCCTTCCCATGTGCATAACCTTACATTTATCTGTGTTAAACCTCATCTGCCACTTCTCTGCAGGTTCAAGTATTGAGAATTAGGGGCTAAGGTCATACTTGGAAGTCTGGTTCATGCTTTTCCAACCATTGTGTCAGACGTTTCTAGCTTTATAACATGTTTTTATTCTTGCTGAAAGATCTCATCCACCCCAGTGAAGACAATCAGCATGGGGGTACGCAAACTGTATGGATGGATTGATACCCAAATTAGTTGAAAGTGTCTTCCACATGGGTAAGTGGGGTCAGAGAATGCCACAACATTTTCCAGAAAATTATACTGCCACCAGCTTGTGTTCTTCCAGCAATGGTTTCAGGTTTGTTCTCTGATGTTTCTTGCCTGACATAACAAAGTCCATCCATTTGATGAAGCAGAAAACAGGACTTATCAATGAAGATAACCCTTTGTGAATTATTGGAGGCTCAATTCCGATACTGCTGTGAAAATTAAAGCCTTTTCTGAAAATGCAACTTGATTAGAAGAGGTGCAGTGACATCCGTCTGCTTCAGAGCCCCATACACAGTAGTGTTAACTAAACTGTTGTTTTAGATACATCTGGTAACCCTTTTTTTAGGTTGTCATAGAAACCATCGGCACCCCGCGATCACATTAGCAGGGTGCCAATGGAGACAAAGGGAGCTCTCTCTCTGTCTCTTTCCCTTAGATGCATGGTTGAAATTGACTGCAGCATCTATGGGGTTAATCAGCCACGACCGGGGTAAACTCCATTCCCAAATGACAGTGTTTGAAGCCAGCTGTAATATACTACTGGTGATATGTGCTGATGTCCTGGACAAACCGCATTAGACATATGCGTATGTTTAATGTCGGAAAGGGGTTAAGTTGTGTGGCTATGATGCTAAGCAGAGTTAAAGAAGTTTGCGCCACTCGGACCCCTTAAAAGGGTTTTTCCACAAAGTAAAATTGACGTGGGAAGCTTGCGAATTAAATAATAAACATTTTTACCATGATCATGATTAAAAATTCTGCACCGTTTTTGTTTTAGCTGCTCCCTTAGAGATCCATTGTTTACAGCTCATCTCCAGGGGATATAACCAGGGCTGAGAGCTCCTTAGTCTTGCAACACATGCCCAGACATCACCTCTCCTCTCAGGCAGCTACTGCCAGTCTATTTCCTGCCTAATAATCACACACTCGCTTAGCGAGTGTTCAATCCCAGGTACTGTCATTGTACTTCTGTCCTCTGAACTCCTTAGTAATTAGTCAAACACTGCAAATAAATAAAACAAAGAAACCTCAAGTACGTGCATTTATAAAGAGAAAAAAATTCACAGGCTTCGTTCCTGCAGGGATTTGAACCTAGGACCCCTGTACTGTGAGACAAAAACGTTAACCACTGAGCTAAATTGTAGTTACTCATAAACAGACCTTTGTTTGACTAGAGTGAGCACACTGTGGAGAAAGGCATGGTGATGTCAGCCTGCTGGGTCACATAATATGCAGTTCAAACAAATCACACACGCCTTCTTCTGAGCACACTGAAAGCTGAAGAGAGGAATAGAGGACATAAAAATGCCTTCGTGGCAAAATCCCTCTAAAGGTTGGGGCATTGGGCATTTGTCCACTTTGCCCCTATAACACCAGCCCTGCTAAGAGGAAATCTTAAAAACATGTTTTGTGATACAACAGATTCTATTACCAGGGCTGTTTTGCATACGTAATTACCACAGCAAAAGAAGTTGGATTTGTTAAACCATTTTTATTGGAAACAGATGTTAAGTGTACTACAAAGGAGAGGTCTAGGGTAATGTTTACACATAACAGAGTTCAGAATCAGTGTTTGTGAATAAAGCAATATGTTTATCACTGTGTCCAATAAGATTTTTAAGAAATTAAAGGTGTGGGTCCCATTGATGGGATTTGCACTAATCAGACTTTTACAGAAAATCCTGCTGATATCTTGTAAATGTTTGAAATGGGAAAACTCCATTAACTGCATCTAACTTTGTATCCCTATTTTTGTATCTAATTTGTATCTATGTATGCAGCCTGGCATGTATTGCTGATCATTAAAACAAGCTGCTTCAATATTTTAGATTCTGCCAAGTATGAAAATGTAATTTCAAAATGTTCTTTTAACAAATTTAGAATGTCTAAACAAATGTGAATGCAGAGTAACGATCCTGTAACATAACATATAATTATTCTTTTTGACATAGCCAATTAATAGCTATAGTTTGACAAGAAAGATTTTTCAACATTTAGCAGAAACTCAAGAATTGGTTGGATGCAAGTCAAACATTTTACTATGTCTATTTCAGATGGTTCCGAAAAGTTAAGAAGCATTGACGCTTGTATCCTGCCATAAATAAGATACGTTTAGCAGTTTCTCTAAAGAAACCCATAGACGTTTTTTAAAAGCCCAGAGGCCTGTAGTTTCGTGTATAGTGCCAGTTTTACGCATGGCGTCTAGTCAGGTTCCAGCATTTATCTTCCCAGAACTTTAAAATAAAATAAGTGATCTTATTGACTGCTGTTGACAATAAAGCACAGTTTGTTTTTCGCACAAAGCCCCTTGATATTGTACTGCTGTGTACTGTTCTCCATGGCAACTGTCAATCACTATGCCCGGCCGTGCCCCATATACAGTCATGGCCAAAAGTTTTGAGAATGATACAAATGTTAATTTTTACAAAGTCTACTGCATCAGGTCAATAGTTGCCTAGAAAATTAACTTTTTCCCCCAAAACACATTTCAACTTCATTGCAGGCCTGCCTTAAAAGGACCAGCTAACATCGTTTCAGTGATTGCTCCATTAACACAGGTGTGGGTGTTGATGAGGACAGGGCTGGAGATCAATCTGTCATGATTAAGTAAGAATCACACCACTGGACACTTTATGGTGCTTGGCATCATTGTTTCTCTTCTGTTAACCATGGTTATCTCTAAAGAAACACGTGCAGTCATCATTGCACTGCACAAAACTGGCCTAACAGGGAAGAGTATCGCAGCTAGAAAGATTGCACCTCAGTCAACAATCTATCGCATCATCAAGGAATTCAAGGAGAGAGGTTCCATTGTTGCCAAAAAGGCTCCAGGGCGCCCAAGAAAGACCAGCAAGCGCCAGGACCGTCTCTTAAAAGTGTTTCAGCTTCGGAATCGGGCTACCAGCAGTGCAGAGCTTGCTCAGGACTGGCAGCAGGCAGGTGTGAGTGCATCTGCACGCACTGTGAGGCGGAGACTCATGGAGCAAGGCCTGGTGTCAAGGAGGGCAGCAAACAAGCCACTCCTCTCCAGAAAAAACATCAGGGACAGACTGATATTCTGCCAAAGGTACAGGGAGTGGACTGCTGAGGACTGGGGTAAAGTCATTTTCTCTGATGAATCCCCTTTCCGAATGTTTGGAACATCTGGAAAACAGCTTGTTCGGAGAAGACAAGGTGAGCGATACCACCAGTCTTGTCTCATGCCAACTGTAAAGCATCCAGAAACCATGTGTGGGGTTGCTTCTCAGCCAAGGGAATCGGCTCTCTAACAGTCTTGCCTAAAAACACATCCATGAATAAAGAATGGTACCAGAATGTCCTCCAAGAGCAACTTCTCCCAACCGTCCAAGAGCAGTTTAGTGATCAACAATGCCTTTTCCAGCATGATGGAGCACCTTGCCATAAAGCAAAGGTGATAACTAAATGGCTCAGGGAACAAAACATAGAGATTTTGGGTCCATGGCCTGGAAACTCCCCAGATCTTAATCCCATTGAGAACTTGTGGTCAATCATCAAGAGACGGGTGGACAAACAAAAACCAACAAATTGTGACAAAATGCAAGCATTGATTGTGCAAGAATGGCCTGCTATCAGTCAGGATTTGCTCCAGAAGTTGATTGAGAGCATGCCAGGGAGAATTGCAGAGGTCCTGAAGAAGAAGGGTCAACACTGCAAATATTGACTCGCTGCATTAATTCATTCTAACTGTCAATAAAAGCTTTTGTTAATCATAATATGATTGCACTTGTATTTCTGTATGTGATAAAAACATCTGACAAACACATAAAAACCAGAGGGCAACAGATCATGTGAAAATATAATATTTGTGTCATTCTCAAAACTTTTGGCCATGACTGTAGTGAAGTCACAGGCAGCCTAGAAGCCTTTGCTAGCCTTCCGGGTTGTAAGGGAAGCCATCAGAGCCCGCAATTGCGGAGGGCTCCGATGGAGACAGACTAACGTCCAATGTTGGGAAGGGGTTAATATAAAAGACACAAATTACAAGTACACACTAGGCACTAAGACCCATACCCATTGAACCCATTGAAAATTTAAAATACATTATTGCTATCTTTTTTTACATGAATAAAATAGAGGCCTTTAGGGTGCACTTTGATCAAAGTGCATATGCCCACCTACCACATCAGGTGGGTCCCTAACTCTAACGCCTCTTAGTGGGGATAAAGCCACCATCCATTCAGTTAAACAGGCTTCATTCATACTGATTATAAGTACCTCAAGCAGGATTCATTGTTAATGTATTCCAAATGTAGACTGCACTGTTATATTACATTATTTAGCAGGTATTAAATTATTTGCTGCTTGATGTAATATTTTAACAAAACTAGACAGAGTGCAACCAAGAACATGTTTCACATTACTAGTAATGATTGTAAAAATGAAAACAAGCAGGGATATCACTGCTGGCTGTAACAATGATATGTAATTTAAAAATAGCTCAATATTTCTCTGTAAGTTATATGCTGACAGTTGTTCTAGAATAATATTAATTAAGAAGCTCTTGGCATTCAAACTCCTACAGAAATCAATTTGCATAATTGCAAAAAACGTTAGCAACATATTGCAAATATCTTCTGGTAACAACTAGTTATGGAAATTATCTTAAATGAATACGGTAATAAAAGAGGAATCTAAATGGCAACTTTTTTCCTTACACGTTTAAAGTTTTACCAATCTTTAATTACAAATATTTGCTGTTTTACTTATTTTTGGAACCAGAAACTGTACCTAGCGTTATATGTGCTTTATTGATAGACACATGCTGGATTTATATTCCAAGTTAACATCAAAGATTACAGAACTATGATAAGTCTCTCCATACATATTGAGAGAAGCTGTTGCTCCTTTTTTTCTAAAACAGCCTCAAATTGCTTTTGTATTCAGCATTTAAAGGGTTCATCAAAATAGAATGCTAGCCTAAAAACGTATGTGGACGTTACAGGGGTTATACCACAAAACAACATTTATTACCTATCAACAGTATGGTGGTGGTCCTGCTGCTGGGACTCCCACCAATTGATAAAATTGGGTTCCCAAGCAGCGTTCAAACATACACACTGCTCTCTGTCGTTCCCATGTACTCATGCAGGAAGGAGGACTGGGTCTCCGCAGCCCCTTGTTAACGATTATTGGGAGTCTAAGCAGCGAGACCTCCAGTGATCAGACATTTATCACCTATCCAATGGATTTCATTTAAATAGACCAGCTGCACCTCCGGACCAAAAATGCATCAAAACTTCTCGTGTATTAAGGCAATTTAATATATTACAAGCAAAACATAGTCTACATGGTATAGCAACACATCTTCCCAGCAGTGTGCCAGTAACCTGACGCTTTTTGGATGATGAGTTCTTATTCGTAGCTGACGGGCATAATAAATGTTAATTAATAATGTTAAAATTGTCACATGCCTCCTCTCCACCTACTATACAGGCGAGAAAACACGCTCCATAAAATATCTAAAAACATCAACATTGAAGCAAGTTGAACAAAATCTAATAACGATAGGAAATATCCTGTTTAACATTTAGGCTAGGTTCACACGGCTTAACTGCGGGGCGTAATTCCGCCCCGCAATTACACCGTGTGGCCGGGGGCGGGGCGGGAGCGGGGGGCCGACACCTCGCTGGCCCATAGACAATCATTGCTAGCGGCGCGTATACGCCACTAGAAAGTGACATAATCCAGGAGATGTAATCCATAGTTCTCTATGAGAACTGTGGATTACCGTAGTTACCAGGACGGACTCAGCCCGTAATTGGCGCACTCCGGCGCGTAATTACGGACTGAATTACGTCCCGCAGATGGTCGTGTGAACATGGCCTTAGACAGACCCACAGGAACTTTGGTTTTTAATAGGAAAATCCATTTTGATTCTTTAACCAAAAGCTTTTTTTATGCAAATCCTCTCCATGCTCAGGTTGTGTCCCTTTTTCAACACTTGTAAAAGAAAAGGCACTGGTGTCTCCAACATGCATTTCAGCAAAATCACGGGAGACAATAGAAACCCTCACACCATTCTCCCTCATAGAATCAGATGTCTTGTGATCCTAATTTTCAGGGGACCAGTGGTGCATCCAGCATATTGGATCCTGCAAATGCTACAATTTATCAAACAGATTACATATTTGTTGTTGCAATTGATATATGACTTAATGGCAAGAGATTTGCTACTAGCAAATTACAAAATTATTGGTGTTATTTCAGTAGCAGTTTGCAGTACATTTTTTGTACCACACTTATAGAGTTCTGTAGTATTAAGGCAAGTATTTTCATTGTTATGAGAACTATTAAACATAGTGAGGAAAAAAAAGGGTTCCTATTATAGGTGCCTTTCTTTATACAAAACGGACCCCAGTTTGCAACAACTGTTGCAGCTTCTTTTATAGAAATGGCAAATATTTCTTGATGATACAAACAATATTGTGAAATTGAGGACTGTACGTGGTGGAAAATGTTACACCATCTGCAAGAGGTTTATTCACCATTTTTCTCTCTATCAATAACTATTTTTTTCTCCAGATCATGAATTTTATTGAGGGCTACTTCTAGGCCGTATAAGCGGTAACCACAGTATCGGAGTCTATTGCAGACATCCTGTTCACGCTGTGTGTGTTGGGAATCACTAATGCTATTCTTTCTGATCCTGATCAGTTCCCAAAATGGAATGTTACCGATAACATGTCTGGGGTGACATGAACCTACAAGGAGAGTGGAATTCCTAGCCTTTGTTTTTCTATAAGTTGGGACTGAAACATTAACCCCTGGTTCACCAGTCAAAGTAACATCCAAGTAGTTGATTTGTTCCTTACAGTGGTCATATATAAACCCCAAGTTCATCAGGATGTAATGAATATATTAGACTAAAAGGGATACCTCTAATTCCGCCCTCCCCCTCCAGGGGCAAATCATCGATATATCTGTCATGCCACCTGATGTGAGGGGAGAACAGGTTGTCATCTCTGAAGAGAATACCTCTCCTCCCACAGTGGCATAAAAATGTATGCAGTGAGGGAGAGACCAATAAAAGTGCCTCTCTTTTGCAAAAAGAAGTTTCCATCAAAGACAAAAAAAATTGTGTCCCAAAAGATAATCCACTGCATCAACTATAAAATTTACTAATTTTTCCGAATAAGGACTTGTTTAAACCTTAAATTTTTTTAGAACCCCCAAAAATTTTGCGCCAATATCCCACCCTTATCAATTATGAATCTTTTTTTCCTTCACCTTTGTTTTTTCTTCATGAGATTATTTTATGCCCAGCGTTTTTTACAAGCCCAGTGCAATGAGATAAAAATTTTCTCTACACACTCCTGAAATGTATCTAAATTAGCAAGTCTAGATTGAATACGGTAGAACCCAGGATTCCCTATGTAAAACAAAAGATCTTTATTCTTTTCAACATTTGGATCATTAGCTAGAGAACGTAATACAGGAACACCTCATAAATCCTGAAAAGACAAACACTAATAAATCTCATTATGTGTGTCGTCAGTATAAATTAACATTGCTCTCGACAATACTGTCATCATCATTATCAGTGTTGTCAATGTCATTCTGATCTGTAATTGATTGAAATTTGGAAAAGTGATTTTTTTTAAAGTTAATCGATCTGGCGAATCTGTTGACATCTAATAATGTAGCATATGCTTTGAAGCTGTTCACAGGTGAAAAATGTAAACAATTTTAAAGGATGGACAGTTAATAATAATAATAATCTTTATTTATATAGCGCCAACATATTCCGCAGCACTTTACAAATTCAAGGGTAAATATACAGTCATTACACATTAAAAGTACTTACAAATGAGACGCAAGGTGTGAGGGCCCTGCTCATGAGAGCTTACAATCTATTGGGGTGTATGGCTGAAACATACGGTAAGGAGTGCCAAGTTTACAATGGTCCAGCCATGTTTCATAAATAGGGGGTGGTTTTACATGAAAAAAAGGATGAACCTGCCACCTAGGGCTGACATCTAATACAGATAAGGGCCTGTAGTGCCCTATGTAGGGGTACAAAAGGGTGGTT